>JAATLQ010035761.1:0-18671 GCA_013421005.1 Heliconius erato x Heliconius himera | reverse complement strand
TTACTTTTTGAGGTCCGTACCACACGAACACAAAATATAACCAAGATACATTACAATGCTTCAAATAAAAAACATAAATACTAACCATGGAGAATGTGTATTTTAGCTCCATTGTATATGGACTGGATACAATAATGTAGACAAAGTTCAACGATACGAAAGATACAAGTACAGGGCATCGGAGCATTAATTAAAATGTCAAACAAGAGCACAATGGGTTGTTGAGTTCATATCATTTTGATTTTAGATTATCTTTACTCAAAACGTGAAATTTGGTTTATTTAAATAACAAATTATTTTTCTTTTTTTTGGTATTGATTTTGTTAGTATAAACAATTTATCTCAAGATTATTGTTCGGGGTGATAAGTTTTTTTTATGACTATTAAACATTATTCAATACTTACATGTACATTATTGTATTCACTATAAAAATTTAGAGTGGAAAACAATAAAGAGCAAGAAAATCTGTGACGACGAATTCATTTTCTTTTAATTTACTGGTAAAATTTTAATTATTTTTAAGGTAAAACAATTATAGACACTAGAATATGCAGATCTATATGTATATGTACACTAGATCTATATGCATATGCATCATTATTCTACTTTTTAGATATTTGATAAATAGATAGGTCACCGTGGTGCAGTGGGAAGGCGACTCAGCGATGATTGATCAAGCTATTCTCGAAAGAAGGATTATATTTAAATTATTATCAATTTCTTGTTCTAGTAGGACAAAGTACGAAAATGAAAACGTGGATATGTTGAATTATTTTATAAGCGAGCACTGGATATATTCCAACTCAATGATTCAAGAACGTCGAACACGATCTGTGACTGGAAGAATTTAAGAACCTATAAAGTTGAAGGAGTTGAAAATAAAATTGAAATCTCCGTCTTTGTAACCGTTAGCGTATATCATTGACACTACACTATAAATTTATTTTCATTTTAAACTGGACTATGCTTCAAAATTTCAATATAGTGTACATTATTTCTTGTGTTTTATTACGTTTAATAAGTATATAAAGTAAATATATATATTATTTTAAGCAAATAGATTTTAATTCTTGCACTTCAAACGGTATCTCTAGCATAGGTGACGTTAAAAATAATAATCATGGCGGCTGTAGGATTCCATTGGACTTAGTGAAAAAAAATCGTTTCGAAGACCACAATATGGGTATCAAATTCAAGAGCTCAATACGAGGATTTCAAAACGGTATATCATAATTATCATTAACATAATGAATCCTAACAAAACATTGAAAAATAAAAGGAATATTTATAAAAACAAAAACACCGACTGCATAAAACTAAAAAAAAAAATAAACAATCCCAATAGTTTATTAGGATACTGATTTTAAAAATACGATACGATAAATAATAATAAACAGGTAATTATTTTTACACCATACGAGTATTTAAATTATTCTTAACTCTTGTAAAACCAAAACATAGTGTTGA
The DNA here is from genome assembly GCA_013421005.1 of Heliconius erato x Heliconius himera. Classification (NCBI taxonomy): domain Eukaryota; kingdom Metazoa; phylum Arthropoda; class Insecta; order Lepidoptera; family Nymphalidae; genus Heliconius; species Heliconius erato x Heliconius himera. Next base: position 17,203 of record JAATLQ010035761.1, on the reverse strand, counting down.
GTTCCACCATTTAAAAATCACAGCCAAATATATCATGACTAGAGGGCGCGCGCGGCTTCGCCCGCTTATTAGGAGTGAAAAAAAACCACGAAACACGTGTTCAATAAAATATTTTTAATGGCAATTTGAAGATTTTTCCATATAAACTATCAACCCCTTATTTGAACTTTTAGGGGGCGAATTCTTAACCCGGCGGGAGTGTGGTGGGGTGTGACATACCCCTAGGACAGTTCATAACCCTATATCATTTTAATTCGCGATGTTACGTTTTAGCGGTTTTGTGTAGCTGGAGGGAAAGGATGGTGAGAGTGGAAAGTGTTGTGATCGCAGTGTTGCGCCGGCCAGTGCTCGGAATACATGCGTGCAAACGTGTGTGGGGTAAGTCACACCCCGCCACATACTTTGTGTATACATTTTGTGACAATTTTTTTTATCTTTTGCTTTGGTTTTATTTATTTTTGATTTAATTTTTATTTATCTACGAAAAGAACAGCATATTTCACGTGAAATGCTCTTTATTTATTTGCCAATTATTGCTTTTTTTAAGGTTATAAACAAAAATGTCAGTGGTAAGCAGTAAAAGAAGACTTATATCATTGCTTAACGAAGTTTTACAGCATTCTTCAGATGAATCCAGCTCTCAACTCTTCACCATGATGATAAAATTGATGAGAGCACTGGAGATGAGAAAAAGCCGAAAATGATTGCGTTTTATAGCTCGACAAAAGCTGAAGAAAACAGACAGTTGCCGATAAACTGAGCGCAACATGATGTCTCTCGCAATAGCAAACGCTGGCCATTGACGATCTTTTAGGGACTTTTAAATATGGCAGCTATCAATGCTAACTTTATATTTCAAGAAAGTGCCAATAAAAGGAACAAACGTACAGAATGAATTCCGCAATTTGGAATTGAATTTGGTTTATACGTATTTGCAGTTACAAGGAGATCAAAAAAATATTCAATATTAAGAGTATCGATGCGTACCAGTAGCCCAAAATTAACCCGGACGATATACTCGATGTGCAGATTGCCCACGCAAGCAAAATCGCAAAACAAAATACGCAAGAACTGGGTGTGGAAAAGCCACATGCCTACATCATGCAATTTTTTCTTGCAAAAAAAGTACTGATTTTGAATGAAAATACTACAGTGTTCCGAAACTATTTTATAATGTTTTATGCTCTTATTTTGTGTAGGATCTCATATTCTTTTAAGTTTTTAGAGTTTTTTTTGTTTAAATAGGACTTGTTATTTTTTTATCATTTTTTAAATAGAGGTTAATATTTTTGTTACCAAAAACAAGTGCCTTAGATCTCATTATGTGAATTAATAAAAATAAATTGAATTTACTGTATATTTTATTTTCTTTACACGTAAATATATACCTTATATAATATATACCACTTATTTCATTTCATTTTATTGAAAAAACTATTTTAAGTGCCGATTTATTTTCGGGTATGTCACACCCCGCCACATACTATAAGTAACTTTTCTTCACCACACTCCCGCCGGGTTAAAAACCATGAAACACGTGTTCAATGAAATATTTTTAAGAATCTGAATTTCAAATTATATAAAAATCGGTACAGATTAATTTTTTTTTCCATACAAACTTTCAACCCCTATTTCATCCCTTTAGGGTTAAAATTTTTCAAAATCCCTTCTTAGTGAATGTCCAGAATATGAAAATAAACATCTGCCCAAATTTCACGTTTCTACCATCAGCGGTTAGGGCTCTGCGTGCGTCTTACCTCAGTCAGTCAGCACAAGTCCTTTTATATATATAGATAACTAGAGGGCGCGCGCGGCTTCGCCCGCTTTTTAGGAGGGAATCCAAAAAAAACCACGAAACATGTGTTCAATAAAATATTTTTAACAGTCTGAATTTAAATTTTTATAAAAATCGGTGGCAATTTAAAGATTTTTCCATATAAACTTTCAACCCCTTATTTGAACCCTTAGGGGGTGAATTCATAAAAACCATAAAACACGTGTTCAATGAAATATTTTTAAGAGTCTGAATTTCAAATTTTATAAAAATCGGTGCAGATTATTTTTTTTTCCATACAAACTTTCAGCCCCTATTTCATCCCTTTAGGGTTAAAATTTTTCAAATTCCCTTCTTATTGGATGTCCAGAATATGAAAATAAACATCTGCCCAAATTTCACGTTTCTATCATCAGCGGTTACGGCTCTGCGTGCGTCTTACCTCAGTCAGTCAGCACAAGTCCTTTTATATATATAGATTAGTTTGTGTAGTCAAATATATAAGGATGTACATACACATCTAGTTCATATGTGTTCCTGCAACGGCAGCTTTAATATTATACATTTTTAAATAAATCATTTAAAGTTCCAACCCATATGTATTTTCTCTTTAGAAATAAATAAGGGCAAGAGTGGAAGCTGTACGCTTTGTACAAATTGCTGAGTAAAACTCGTAAAGTTCCTACTTTTTGTTATACTGATAAAGGAGCTCCTTTATCACTACGTTGCTTGCATTGTCCGTAAATGGTTCAAAATGCATCTAGATACGATTGCGCTTTTATTACCGAACTAAATAAAATAAACTTTATTGTACTTTTCAATTGACATTGTTAGACCAAGTGTCGGTGTAGTGTAGCTAGTCACCTTTAATATAGTGTGTAAAACGAAATAGTTTACCACTTGGTTACTTTTAGTTCTTTTAGTTATATTATGTCATCAGAAGGCTCTAATAAGATATTTGCCATCAGAAGTTTATTTAGATAACTGGAAACACGACAACATTGTGTTATCATAACTCGAATCTCTTCCGAAGAATAATTCCAAGAGCGGGTCCTAACTTCGTCTCCACTATAACTACGTGCTAGTTATAATAAAAGGAAGAAAGAGCAAGAGCAACGCACACAACGGCCCTACACCGTGTATTTCTAACTTCACTGCGGCTGCAACAGTCTTATTGAACTCTCCAGGACGTTTGTGTGTGATCTTTCTGAAGGTACTTGTTAAAAGTTTCAGTTTTAAAATGTGTGTCAAAAGTATTTTGCTAAGTACCTACGGATACATAATAATATTTCTTTTCATATTATCATTGGTCACATATTTAGAGCCACTTGTGAAAGTGAACAGAGAAAACTTTTGTTAGGACTACAACAAGCTTACTTTAGTTCTCCTATTTAGTACGCTGCGTCCCGCAACATGCATGCACGCTTGCCATTCCTTGAATTTCGTTCTGTTATCAATTGGGTCCATTTACCTCTCGTGCCTTCTATCCTTTCGTTTGGTGCATGACATGATGCCGATGAAATTTGAAAACATAATTGAACAGCTAGCTTAAGCTTCGTGTTAAGACCACAACATAAAATACAACTAGCAAATATATGTAAAAAAGTGTAAATATTTCATATCTCTACACTCAATACAAGAGCGGATTGTAATACATATATTTATTAGAGATTGTAAGACATTTTATACGAAGTTTATTACATTTTAAATTGGTAATCGCTTACTTAATTAAAATTATATTAAAATTTTGAAAGCAGAAATATTTGAGCCCAGTAATGTAGGATACCGTACAAATTGTAGAACTTTGATTAGTTACTGCTATATTAAATGTGGTCTATATCTAAAATCCACGAGCTATAAAACATGAAAATAAAAACTATCTTATCTTATCGCCTAAGTCATATTTTTTTAGAATAATCCCAAACTCTATGAATGAAGCCGTTGTCTCTATCTAGTTTTCAGCGTCGGTGTTTTGCAATAGTGTTTGGTACGTGGATTATAATTGATATGGACGGAAAAAAACGAGCGGATTTGTTTGAGCTTCTCGTTTTTAAAAATATTACCGTATTGTTTGGGATTTTTGAAAAATGTTATTTTTTTATTAAATTAGAAAGAGAAGACGAGAGAAAAATGTCGTATTTATTTGATAAAAGGCGCTATGAGTCTATTCTAAATATAAGCTTTTATTATTTGATACCGACAGCTCAAATCATTGAAACAATATATGCACACCAGGGTTAAAATTATTGAATAAAAAAGGAATGACGTTTTCAAAAATAATTTGCGGTTACGAAATTTCTAGCAGTTTAAAAAAATATATACATGCCTAAATTAAAAGATTTACGTTAATAAATCACCTATAAAATATATTTAATAAAATTAAATAATTTTATTTAGCAAGCTAGCTAATTGTCCTTCCGTTAATTGAAACACTGGATTGCATTTAAATTAAAATTAAAAGCCTTTACAAACCGTCCTCTGCAATTAATACAAATCGACATTGGGCCATTCATTCTCAAACCGTGCGTACAGTGAACACGCCGCTCTGTAATCTGTTCTAAAGAGCGTGTACTGCATAAATTAGTCCTAGTTAAAACTACTGTTTTAATGAAAACCTTTAATGAATAGGCAGTGACAGAGAGTCAGTATTTCGATTTTAGACATAAATGCGGCCGGTGGTGGCGCAGCGGCACCAAGAGTGACCGTAGACGCGACTGGTTGAGGTTTCGATCTCCACTCGAGGAAATGAAATATTTATTAAAATTTATATTTCCATTATTTTGCTCTGATGTGGAGGCACAGCGGCGTTGAGTTTCGCCACTCAGCACGCAATGATTCCAGAACCTCGAAATGCATTTCCTAGTTTATAGTATTAAAACCAAAGCTGAAATTGCGTGCGTTAAATAGTGAACCCCATACCGCACATTCAGCAAGAAATAGTAGTATAACTGCCGTTTGGACTTTTAAAAACTTAATTTAAAAAGTGCTAACTAACTACACTAAGCCAATAAAGACAGTTTTATTTTTCACATTACCTCGTTTAAAAAGAATGCTACCAAAAAGAATGAAAACTTTAGGAACTGAAGCAACGTAGATAAGTAATAACACACATAATGTATGTATATATTAAAAAATATATATACCTAGATAAATCATCATAAAGTTCATTGCATTGCATATTTCCTTTAGAAATTGAACTCTTCAGCTTTTGAATTTTTGCTGCAGTATAATAGACTAATAGGCCAATTTAAATCTCTGTGTTATGATTGTTAGTCAATCCTGTATTGACATTAATTTACAGGCTTCTAAAACTTAAACAAGTTTTAGAAGCCTGTAAATTAATGTCAATACTAATAAAAACAAACAAGAACAAAATAAAAAAAATACTTGCAAGCAACTAATCTACATAGATATGCGCCAACTTGCTAACTACAAGCACAACATACGGTAACTGCCAAAGTAAAGTTCACGAACAGATGTGAGTGGCTTTTGAATAGATTATATATGTTAACGTGTTCTCTCTTAACGTGTTCTTAACGAAATAGAAAACATCAAGCAACTTAACTTTAGGTTTATAATATGTTGACTTTAGTAAAGTTTGTGAAATATAATACATTTTTGTTATTTAGCGATAATGCGCTGCTACTTTTTGGCGAACAACATTTTTTTTTATGGAAAAGGACAAGGCAAACGAGCGTTCGAGTCACCTGATAGTAAGTGAATACCGCCGCCCACGATACCGTGCAACACGAGAATAGCTACAGGCGCTGCCGGCCTTATGGTGGATTGGGCGCCGGAGCCCGGCATTACTTGATGCGAAACGCAGTGGCATAAAACCACTATTTCACACCTATTTTAAATGCCGGGAGTGGTAATGATCCAGTCGAGTCTGCCCATGCGTAAATAAAATGACATCAATTAAAACAAAACTACAAGTATATTTTATAATACAAGTATATTTTATAATATACTTGTAGTTTTGTTTTAATATATTTTATAATATACTTGTAGTTTTGTTTTAATATATTTTATAATATACTTGTAGTTTTGTTTTAATTGATGTCATTTTATTTTTGTTTATTATTCTAATATTATTTATCAAACAATAAAAGCTACTTATTAATTTATTAATTCTGACATGATAAATATTAATGGCCTTTTTTAAATAATGCGAAAAAACAAGTAGTAACTAAACTTTCAAATAAATTCGTCCCAGTGGATTTGTAGAAGTTTTCGAAGACCAGGTTTCACTTTGCGGTGTCAAGAATTTAATTAAAGTTTATTGCTTGTTTTTTAGCTATCTAATTTTAAAGTTATACAAATATTTTTGTTTAGAGACAAAATGTATTTTCAGCACTCATCTTGCTTGTGTATACATCATGTCAAGGTGACTTTTATCTTAATTTTAAATTTACATTATACGAGTTAAGCAGAAAAAATTTGTAATGTAGTCACTATTTTATCCACCTTTATTGTATTTCCGAAATGCACAGAAAGTAGACAATTGTAGTAGTAGGTTTTAAATATACTTTAAATTAAAAATTATGATAAGACCTACATAACATATATAATAAGAATTTAAGAAGAAAGAAAGAAAGAAGAAAGATGTGCGTATAAACGCACAAACTAATATAAAAGCTAAATTGTAGAAAATTATATTTGAATTACTTCAAAGTAAAAAAAAATACCAGTCGTGGCGATGTGGCATAAGTGTAAACGCGCTGGTTGTGGGGTTGGCGCCCACTCGAGGAAATGCGTAGCGTACATACCCTCTGTAGAGGCTTCCCGACTGCTATCGAATATTAGAAAGAGTTATTTCTGCAGTAACTGCTTATAATTGTTTTAGTCTATTATACAAACTTTGGAGAAGTTAATGCAACAGATTTCGAAAGGAATAAGTAAGTAGAACCTACTTACTACTACTAAGGAGCTTGAGTTATACTAAATGTATGTACGTACGAGAAATATATCTGAACGTAGGTATCTAAGACAAGTTAATTAGTTGTTTTTACAAGCTTCTATTTACTTTCAACTGTTTCGTTGTCTGTAATCAAATCTTGCAAGTTAAATTTGAGCGACTTCCCGGTTTCAATTCAATTGAGCAGAAATTTTACATGCATGTATAAATCGAATTATAATGTGATATTATTATGACATAGATGATCTATCTGATCTGATGATGGAGCTGGAAGGTGGTCATAGGAACTAAGTAATTAAACGACACAACCCCATCAAGTTAGAGCTAGTTTGATTCGTCTTGACGAGTACTTTGATACTAAATAGTAATCAGGTTCTGATTATGGAGCTAAAAGGTGGCCATGGGGACTTCGTAACTCCAGAATTTGGGCTCGTTTGTTTCAATTGAAAATCTTTGAATTAAAAATACTAAAAAGTTAAAAATAAAATTATAGAAAATAAAAGGTTTTTTAAGAACAAGCTTTTATTGTTTGTTATTAAAATTAACTAAAGAGTAAAAAATAAATGAACTCTAATACGAAAATTATAACACTTAACTTTTAAAATATAAGTTTAAAAATATATAATAACTTTAAAAATATATTTTTTTATCAACAGTATTTTTTTGTCGAATTGACATAATGCTGTTGACCTGGGCTGGTCTTGACAGCGTAACCGGGCTGGGAGGGAGAGTAGTTCCCCCCTGAAGAAAAATTACGAGCTTGGATGGACGCTCGTGAATATCAACAGTCATATAACCAAGACCGTTTCGAATATCATTCTTTAGCGAAGAATCTTACCAGCGCGATTCAGAAAGTGATCCTTTATGCACAGCGCGATCTATTGGGCTTAAATTTAAACTGTAATTGTTCGGACAATTATAAAATGCTTAATATATAATTATATTAATCGAAAACGACGTTTTACTAAATACATATTATACAGTTAAAATAAAAAAATATTTCTAACAATTATACATTTTTTATAAGTATAGATTGCTATAGAATTTTCGCAGGCAAATTAATAGCCCTGAGTTCATTCAAATGACGATAATTTTATTTTTATTGAACTAATTTTGATGAAATAAACTTTAACTGTTATGCTGAGATAAATCAAAACACAAAAAAGCCAGTCTTTCAAAACATTACCCTTATAGCCGCGCCCAGTATCTGTATATTGGACCTTAATACTTCGAATGACTGCCAGTATCGCTATCATCTGGAAAGCAAGGCCAAGTTGGCCTCGAAGAAACTAGGGGTCATCAACAGAGCGAGACGTTACTTCACACCGAAACACCGTTTGGCCCTATATAGAGCCCAGGTTCGGCCTCATATGGAGTACTGTTCTCATCTTTGGACTGGTGCTCCCCAGTATAAGCTTGAACCATTTGATCGCATACAACGTAGAGCCATTCGAATCATTGGGGACCCAATGATCTGTGAAAGGCTTGATACTTTGGCTTTGCGTAGAGACGTCTCCTCGCTGTGCACTGTGGAACATTCTAGTGTGAGTCAATCTAAAAAAAAACAACAATTTTGAATCTAGATAAAACTAATACTAAACAACTATATCATTAATTTTATGTAGTACAGTACAGTATTCAACGATACTCCAATTGACATGGTTCATTGATTTTTATTTGTATTTATTTTAAACAATACAACGTCTGGCTGTCATTGTTGTCATTGTGGATTTTAAATATTGCGATTTCTTTTTGTCATCGTTTATTTTGTTATCTGTCAACATATGGTCTATATAACGCCACTTATTATCAAACACACATAAACTGGTAAACACATTACCTTTCTTTGCATTGGCAACCGGGGAAAATCAAAAATACGTTTTGGTAATAGATGAATTATATTAATTCATGCATTAAGTAAATAGCTTATTGAGGCTTACAAATTGTAATAGTTATTAGAAACTATATGGTTTCACATTCCAACCCAATTGTTACGCACTGGCAGTATCGCCATAAATTAAATTTGAAATTAATTCATATTTAAAATCTAATTTATCGCTATACTGTCAACAGACCAACATTCAACAGCAAAAAAACAATTTAAATATTTGCAATTTTATTTTAACGAATACATTAGTATTAGGTAATTTTTTTTTTTTTTCTTTTTTTTTTTCACTACAATATTGATCACTTATCTGCTCAAACAAAATGTTTAACAATACGCAAAGCAAATTTTTGTTTTGTAAGGTTTTTTTAAAAAGTTTTTTTTTCTTTTTAGGTCTTATGTTGATTCATTGTTAAAATTATGGGAATAAATAATAATCATTAGATTTTTTTGGCAATAAAAACAGCTTAATCATGTAAGTCGCCACTCAACATTGAATAAACTCAAGAATTGGGCAAAAACTGGAGAACCAAATGTCTTAATGGAGTAAATAGTGAATATCTTAGCACTAGGTTCCCAGATTCCTTTTACCTTAATATGTGAAGTCGCTTAAAAGCTAAAGCTAAACTAAATCTCTGGGAGTTCAGTGCATACGTTCTCGTATACACACTGAGTGCTGCGCTCAATCAGTTCTCAAAGAAACTAAAGGAGACGTGAACGAGGCAGCGAGATCAAAGAGCCCGCGACTCGTTACCTTCTGTCTATTGAAATTTTAACTACATGGATGTTCAAAATACATTTCCTGTGAATATGAGGATTGTCCTTTTGACCATTTACTACATTACTATTTATATATGAGGATAATATTTTATTACTTGAGGCCATAGCGGCACTGGAGTTCAAGCGTGTGACTGTAGACGCAACGGCCGTAGGTTCCAATCCCACTCCGTGAAATTATTTATTTTCATTTCGCTTTGATAACATAACAATCCGTTGTATTCTGCCACTCAACTCGCAATGACTAAAAAAATGCGCAGAAAGTAGGGACCGTCTTTCTCTTTACATCTTGTTTACCATTGCCCAGGATTCAGCGTAAAAATTAAATATACAATGGGTACGGTATGGTATGGTATGGTAAGTAAAAAAATTGTGGAGTAATTGATTGAATTGTGGCTTTGATTTCCACTACGTTATTAATAAAATATATATTTTTTGTTTAAATCCGAACTTGTCAAAGTTTGTAGTAATATAACAATTTGATTCAGTTAAAGTTTGCTAATTTATTTAATCAGCAAACCTTAATTCGATCAGATTAATTAATATTACTTTACAAATGTACGAGATATTACAAACGATATCAATTCGAAGGCTTATCCTGTATGATATATTAAATTCAATATCAGAGTCCATTGCAATCATTAATGAGTCCCGGTCATTCAGAGAATTAATTTTCAATCATACGTAAACTTATAAAAGACTTTAGCCTTAACGTTTACGTTGTATTAATAAAAGCTACTGCATTATTTATACTACTACATATTTTATACTAAGTGACATCACTTAGTATAAAATATGTAGTAGTATAAAGCCTTTATAAAATAAACTGAGATAATTACAAACATACGTGTGGTAGAGTCATATCGCCAGCAATGGCAACACTCATAGATAGACTTGTCTTTTCCATAAGAAAAAAAAACCAATGATGCTGTATTGCTCTATGGCATAATATTCACCTATATTGAAAACGTGTATTTACATACATATGTAAATCAATAAAAATATACTAATAAATATTTATTCAATCAAAACATTGGAGCAGTTGAACATTTTGAACTAGCTTCTATAGTTGAACATGAGTTTGTTCATTACATCAATCAATGTGAGCTCATTTGTTCGTATTTCACAGTTCTAACAAACCAGATTTCCAATAAATTCAGGACATTACAATCGGGATTACACATCAAAGCCACTCGATAGGGGTAATCAGGTTATGTACGACAAAGTGATTGGGCTGACATTCCTTAACTGGTCCCTGAAAATAGATTGTTTAGAGGAATTTCAATATTATTTGCTGTATAGAATGCAATAAATACAAAATGTAGTAAGCAAATTGATTTCTATGAAGAATTGTGTAGTATTTACATAAGCAATGTTGATAATCAAGTAAAATTAGAGCAAACACCTATTAAATTTACAGTAAATTTATTATTATGCTATTAAGTTTCGTTTATCTCTATATATAATAAGACAGTAAAAATATTTTGTCTGTACATTTAGTAATTTTGACTGAAATGGATAGAGGGACACTTAAAAAGAATAATAGAAAGCAAAAAGATTTTTTTTGAATTTCTTGTCTGTCTGTCTGTCTGTCTGTCTGTCGACATATTTTTGTCCGCATTTTTCTCTGAAAGTACTGAACCGATTTACTTGAAAATTTTACCAACTGCTTTGTTTTAACTCAACTTAGGTACTAAAGTTTAGTTCATCAAAATCGGTTCATTAAAAAAAAGTTATCGTCATTTGAAAGAAGTCGTAATTAATTCAACACTGAGATAAAGAACGATCTTCAAAGAAATATCAAGTAAATACAAAGATTTTTTGGTTGGTTCGTTCATATAATATATGTAACTAATTTAAAAACTGTACAGGAGTTAATATGCAATTATTACAATTATTTTACAATGAATATTATGAATCCTTCAAATCAATAATTTAACATTTAAGGCTGTTTCTGAATGAGTAAATTAAATTATTCACTGACATCAGCACATTTAACAGAGTATATTATATAGATAAAAAGAACATAAAGTTACAAAAATATATACGTGTAATAAATAATTAGCTTTAGGTATATTTTATAAATATCATATATCAACAATGGTCGTATTTTTTTATTTAAAACAATCAAAAATTCTTTGACGATAATGTTGTAAAAAAATCATATTAGAAGTCATTATAGTTGTCAATCAATTCTGCTTATTAAATCAATAATCATGTATTTTAAGCGGGCGAAGCCGTGGGCGTGCCGCTAGTTCATAATATGGGTCCATATTCTCTAATGTTTTTTTTATACTACAAGCTCATTGTTACTGTTTTATGCGGATACAAAGCGAAGCAAAAAATTATTTATTTTTTTATTATTTAAAAATCACTATGACCAACAATGTTTTTTTTAGCAACTCCGTTCCCCCCGTCACTTTGGAAGCATTTCGTGCTCTGTGCCGCAGCACCAGCACGACCTCAAATTTTAAAATATTTAATTTTAAGTTTGGCAATAGCAAACTCGTCGAAACTGTGGAATTTAAAGTTGATTTCAGACAAATTTTAAGCGCAAATAGTTAATGAAATTGAACTCCATTCCAAAAAGTTAATTTCGCTTAAAGCTTGTTGGATTTATTGAAATTGTGGCAAGTTTGGTAAATTTTGCTTCCGATAAAACGGGTTGTCTTTTCATATACTGACTTTCTAGTTCCGTATCTTGCATAAGATGAATGCCGTGGAGATATGATCTCTTCGTAGGATATGCTGAGTCAGCTTAGCTGATCGAATCTGCAATGTAGAGATAGACAGAATGCCAGGTACTAACGAGGATGTCACGGTGAGAATGAAGAAGAACTTGCTCGGCTGGTTTAGGCACGTCGAACGAATGAGTGATGAAAGAATAGCAAAAAAGATTTATCATAGAAAAGTGAGTGGTAAGAGAGGTAGGGGGAAACCTCGTTTGACCTTCAAAAACACAGTATCAAAGATACTGGAGGAAGGTCATGTAAAAAGCAAAAAAAGAATTAGGGTCTTGCTTTTTCCAGTTGCTAGGGTCTTGCTTTTTGCAGCTGGACAGTGGATGAGACGAAATAGGTATGTAGAGACCGTAGCGTTCTCTTTGAATACCCCGCTGGGGATAAAGTGTGAAGTTAAGTTAAGTTATTATAAGTATAAATATAGATATAGATTGCTATATAATTTTCGCAGGCATACTAATGCCTTGAGTTCATTCAAACGACGATCACTTTTTTTTAACCGATTTTGATGAAACAAAACTTTAAATGTTATTCTGAATTAAAACTAAGTAATTGGTGAAAATTTAAGTAAATCGGTTCAGTATTTTCGGAGAATAACGTGATCATACAGACGGACAGACAGACAGACAGACAAGAAATTAAAAAATATATATTTTTGCTTTCTAAAATTAAAAAATAAATTAGCTTCACGCTGTATCCCGCACACAGCAGGGTAGGCAGAGGGAACCCTGTGTTAAGACACTCCGTTCCCCACTTTCTACCGAATTCTGGAGGCATTGCGTGTTGAGTGGCAGAACTCAACGTCGCGCTTAACCTCGACACCAGAGCGAAGAAATAGAAATATAAATTTAAGTAAATATTTCATCTCCTCGAGTGGGGATCGAACCCACAACCGGTCGGTTTTGCAGTCACACCTCGTGCCGCTGCGCCACGACCGGCCTCGATTTTTGCTTTCTATTATTCTTTATAAGTGTCCCTCTATCCATTTATGTTAAAATTACGAAATGTATAGACAAAATATTTTTACTGTTTAATTATACAGGGTGGAAGTGTCACTCACTAACCTTTTAATGCACTTACGATCGTGGTCTAAAATGTTGCAGTGCATTTTCTTAACAGTTTCTTAACAGTTCTTAATCTTTTTATTGTGTGTGCCGTACAACAACAACTACGTAAGTTGACTACTTTTATCATTCATCTTAGAAAGAAGATAGAGTTTTTCGCTATTACTTCGCTGACTGTTCCATTTATCGACAATAGCGATGGGGCCAACACCCCGTCGGCACAACGCAGCGGTGAGCAACTACTGACATAAATCGCCTTTATTGAAGTCCGATTCCGATTTAAAATTTTGAGTCGATTTTCGCTTGAATTCTTTTCATAGATCGTGTTTGTTAGCCGGTTTTTAAAAATTATAATTGTAATTTAAATGAATTTTTAACTCTTGGTCACTGATATAATTTATATTTTATTAGTTTGTTACTTATACTATACTTATAGAAATATATCACGAAACCCGCGTGTTTCTAATACCGAAACTTCTCTTTTCTACCTATCTAGGCAGTTTCTGTAAAAATGCCTCCAATACTGTCTGTACATATAATATGTGTATAATTATTCCTAACTGAAGTACAATATTTTGGAATCAAATCTATTACTTTAGATAGATGAAAAAGTGTATATCGTGTTTCTAACACGATATATACTTATCCGTAATTCATGATTTTTAGAGTTCCGTATAAAACAAATATTATTTGAACACTATTTGTAATTTAGACAGATAGGTGGAAAAATGATTTATTTCATTTCGCCTTTGTTTGATCGCATCCGTACAATATGTAGATCTTGAAGTTATGCCACTCTTCTATATAGGTAAGTAATAAAAATATAATAGTATACTCGTAGGATCAGAATAATTATAAAATAATTACTACACGAAAAATATGTCGTACAAAACTCTTCACTATTTATCTATTGATATTACAGTTCACCGAATATAGCTATGTACGAGTATAGCATTAATATCACTGCGCTTGTAACGTGTTGACAAGACTAAGACTTTCTCGGTACAAATACAGGGTTATGACAGAAATGTGCAATTAATATAATAAGATAATTCTATGAACCTAATAGCCCAATAAAAACTAAGAACATAAATGTATTATAGTTATTCGTTGTATGAGCATTGCTTAGACGCGGCCATTAATAATGTACATACATATATGTATGTGCTGATATTCAACAGTATTCTCGCAATCACAATACGTTTAGCGCAGCCTGGCGCTATATAAGGGAGATAAGAAACAGATATGAAGCCTCCAAGTGTTATGTTTTCTTGTTTATTGTACTGTTATCGGTATTGTACTTACGGTTTGATATTGTTTCGATTGGACAGCTGGATTTTTTAAGTATAATTTTAGGATTTAGGAATTTTAGTTTTGAATAGTACTCAATATTTCATGTCTGATATACTCATGTGACATGACTTAGCCATTCATACGTCCGTTCGTTTTATTATTTATAATATATAAAATACTAAGAGCAACTTCACATAATCATGTTATCCCCTACAAAGGTATGGACCATGGCTCCGATATCAATTATTTTTAATCGACTCCCGATATTAAGCAGATACGTCCGTACACGGTCCTATAATGGATAAGAATTTATATCGCAATTACCACACTGGCTTGGAACCACTCCAGGAATGATATCTTCAATTCCTCCAAACTTTACTGTTATCTCTGAATAGACGTAATTTGCCCACTTGTAAGTATCCATTATTAAACTAAAGCTTTCATCAGAGTATCGATTCTGCAAATGCTGATATGCTACGGAAATGAAGTTTTGACTTCATGAATAGAGTCAGCCGGTACTGGGCTTATTATTACAATTCACTATTGTTAGTACAATTTGCCGAATATGGCTATATATAGAATTAATATCATTGTGCTTATAACGTTCACACGTCAAAGACATTTACGGGAATAAATATAGTGTTATGACAGAAACTGATCCGTATAAGTAAAACCAACGCGGTCTGTGGTATCGTCAAATATCTGTAATAATCTATCCGAATGACTCCACAAGCACGTATGTATGTGATATATTGTACCTGTATTATTTCCATGATGCGTGGTTTACAGTATAAATTAACATTTAAATTTTCAATATTTCGAGCCATTACGTGTTGAGTAACGGTACTCAACGCCGGGCTTTTGCCTTGGTGCCAAAGCGAAGAAATGAAAATATTAAGAAATAATAACTATCATTCTCCCATTCTGGGGATCGAACCCACAACCGTCGCGTTACAATTACACTCTGTGTGATATTTTTTTGTAGAATTTCTATTCTTTGTATAATTGAAATGTGCGTATAGATATTAAATCAGTAAATTTGTTCAGTGATTTGAGTTTAGAGTTAGTCTTAATTTATTGATAAAGTAAAATCTTCCATTATTGATAGGATCCAAGTTTAAGGGCTAAATTTGAAGATTTACAGAATTGAAGGAGTTAGTTTGGATTTGATATTCCGATGAAAAGTTTAGTTTGATAGTAGATATTTGCAAGTCAGTAAATTACGTCTAATGGGAGATAGCAGTGAAAATTTGAAAAAAATAATAAAGATCTCTTAGTTTTCTCTTATGTGGCAAATAGATGTCATTCCTGAAACAGTTCTTCCACTTAACACGCAATGCCTCGAAAAATTCGACAGAACAAAGTATCTTAAGTATGAGTAGTGAGTATACTAAGTTCCTCCTGCCTACCCTGCTGTATGCGTGATACTGCGTGAAGCTGATTTATAATTATATAAAACAACGTTTTGCTTTGAAGGATTACTTTATAATAATAAATCAATGATACGTGAAGGGTGACATAAAATGGTTTCCAGTCTGATAGAAGTGCTCAACGATAACGTCTCTGTAATAAATGCTAGTGGCACTCGCCATTTACTTATTAATTGCTTCAATAAATAATAAAAATACTTTCTCGTTGTATGTATAAATAATAACGATTCATATTGTTTATTATTTTAAAACAGACTGTAGACAATCAATCATTCATGATATAAGAATCAAAAAATGATACAACCAGAAAAACATTAAAGTAAGTATATCTTTGTAGGTATTGTGGATAGAAAGCAAATGCATAGGTAAAAGTAAATAAATAATACTAGTAACATAATCTAAATAACTCCGGGACTTTGTCATTTATATTTCCACTAAACAAAAGCATAGTATTTATATAAATTGTTATTAATTGAATTTATATAAGATTTATTCGTACAAAATAATCTTAAGATTTTGCTAGCCAATGAACTTTTAGTTTACGCCAACTGCGTATTAACCATTGCAATGCTGGAACTTTTCATTATTATCTCAGATATCGCAATAAATACAAAGCAAAAAAATAATTGTTTGGATTTGTAGACATAAAGTAATTATATGTGTATAATATATAATTACTTTATGTCTACAAATCCAAACAATTATTACACTTTATTTAATTACTAGCGGCCCGCCCACGGCTTCGCCCGCTTAAAATACATGATTATTGATTTAAGCAGAATTGATTGACAACTATAATAAAATAAAATAAATAAATAAATCAGCTTCACGCTGTATCCCGCACACAGCAGGGTAGACAGAGGGAACCTAGTGTTAAGACACTCCGTTCCCCACTTTCTGCCGAATTCTGGAGGCATTGCGTATTGAGTGGCAGAACTCAACGCCGCGCTTAACCTCGACATCAGAGCGAAGAAATGGAAATATAAATTTAAGTAAATATTTCATCTCCTCGAGTGGGGATCGAACCCACAACCAGTCGGTTTTGCAGTCACACCTCGTGCCGCTGCGCCACGACTGGCCACACACCCTATAATAGAATGACAAACAAATATGAAGACAACATACAACAACATATATAATATAAAGACAACTATAATGACTTCTAATATGATTTTTTGTTACTTTAATCTCTATATATAATAAGACAGTAAAAATATTTTGTCTGTACATTTAGTAATTTTGACTGAAATGGATAGAGGGACACTTAAAAAGACTAATAGAAAGCAAAAAGATTTTTTTTGAATTTCTTGTCTGTCTTTCT
>JAATLQ010035760.1:0-31903 GCA_013421005.1 Heliconius erato x Heliconius himera | reverse complement strand
CGAGGTGTGACTGCAAAACCGACTGGTTCTGGGTTCGATTCCCACTCGAGGAGATGAAATATTTACTTAAATTTATATTTCCATTTCTTCGCTCTGGTGTCGAGGTTAAGCGCGGCGTTGAGTTCTGCCACTCAACACGCAATGCCTCCAGACTTCGGCAGAAAGTGGGGAACGGAGTGTCTTAACACTAGGTTCCCTCTGCCTACCCTGCTGTGTGCGGGATACAGCGTGAAGCTAATTTAATTTAATTTAATTTTTTTATATAATTTAAAGTAAAATATTTTTGACAAAATTCTTACAAAATAATAATTTCTTTGAATTGACTGTAACTTAATTAATGTATAAACATTTTCTGCAAGATGATAATTTGTACGCTGATAAATAAAAAAAACGAACAAGTTCCAAGATTTTGAAAAAAAAAGAAGTAAGCAAAGTGCGAGTTCTGTGTGTCAAATTTGTGTTGACAAATCATAATTATTGACTTTCACCAATTCACTAAATCCACGCAGACAGTCTCAAGCATAGCTAGTTTTAAAATAAATACGAAATATACAGACATTGAGTATTTACTCTACAAACTTCTGTAAAATATTCAGCTTAATGAATTTCTACAGACAATAGATTATTGCTTTGACATTGGCAATAACTGTATTTTAAATGATATTAAACCTTGGAATTACACTTAAAAATGTTATCAATAATATTGTAAAAATAATATAGTTTAAAAAAATATCAAAACAGATTTTGACATTAACAGAAAGGAAGATTCGAATATATGTTGAGATATAAATGTTTTTACTACGCGACCATAGCGACTTACACTATTTTCACTATTTTTTTACATTGCGAACATAAAATGCGGGTAAAAAAACAAAGTAAGTATAATAAATCGTGGATTCATAGCACACAGGTATGTGGTCGCACTTTACGACACATTAAAACTAAGTTTAGAAAGCAGACATTCTTCCCACGAGAAAAATATTAACCGGGCGAAGTGTAATAACAGTTTCAAATAAAACTTATGAAAATATTCATATAATAATATGCGAGAGTACAAAAGTAGCAAAATGTATTTTTGGCTCACATAAAACGTAATATGAAAAATACATATTAAATGTTTGAAACTACGAAGAATGAGGGGATCGTGGTTCAGTGGCTCAGGGTGCACGCGAAGGTTGTGCGTACTTTTCCCCTTTCAGGATTGCATAATAACAACGTGAAAGTTCAGCAGAAAATAGGGAATGAAATGTCTTTTAATAATTATTTTTTTCTTCATGTATAGTTTATAGTCAGACATACATGCCTAAAAAATCTAAGTAACTCAGTATTTCTGTCCATATTTTGTAAACGTTAAGTTATGTCTAGAATTATAATTTGATATACTTTATATTAGGATTTTTTTTACAAATCTTCATCAAGATATATTTTAACACATCATTTTAAACAATGTAAGCAATTTCAAATGCAATTGGCATTTGAAATTTCTTTAATTCTTTATTAAAAGAGACTACTGTAATCACTTTCGAATCGGGGTCGCCCACCAAAGATTCCGTACAAAAATTAGAGATCTCGGGCCTTTACTGAAATTCAGGCTTAGCTTAGCCAGAGCCCTTTCATCTGATACCTCACTTAAATTAGCCACTTTAATACCAAATTTCGCCCCCCTTTTTCAAGAAATCATGTTGCCGTAGATATAAGTATATGGTTTGAATTTCAACTCGATTTCTCTAAGCGTTCCTGAGATAAATGCTCTTGACAGACAGACAGACGGACGGACAGCAAAGTCATCTTATAGGGGTTCCTTTTTTCTTTAAAAAGATATGGAATCCTAAAACTAGAAAAACCCGACTGCATAAAAATAAAAAGATAAAAACCAAGTCTAATAATTCTTCAGGGTTAACAGGCGGGCCCATTTAAATTTAAATGGGCTCCTTGTGAAGATTTGATTGGTTGAAGAATAGGTCCCGACTAGGTCTTTCAGTTAGCTTTTATCGCAGTCTTGAGACTTCTTAGTGGGAAGTGCTCAAAATCTTTTCTACTAAAATATATAATATTAAGGCCACTCGAGGAAATAAAATATTTAATATTACTCTGGTGTTGGGACAAGCCACGGCGTTGAGTTCCGCCACTCAACACGCAAAGCCTCCAGAAATCTGCTAATATATCTGTAGCGGGGTGGCCGATATATGTGGGATACAGCGTGAAACTGAACAAAAAACTAAATAAACAAATATATATATTTTTTATTTTTGTGTCAAAAAAGTTCATATTGCTTATAGATGACATTTTATAGATGTTTTATATTTTTATAACCTACGTCTAAATCTCTGTATTTTGATGCCCCGTGGAATTAGCATCGACGATGTTTTTTTATGTTACTTTTGGCGCCAAAGATCCTCAATTTTCATTTTCATACAGCAGATAAGCAAAAGGGACCTGGAAATCTAGTGCTACGAAACTTTGTTCCCTATTAAGACACTTTCGTAACACATTTTCTGCCGAATTCTTGAGGCAGTGCGTGTTGAGTGGCAAAATTCAATGCCACGCTTTGCCTTTTTACCAAGGCGAGGAAATGAAAATATTAAATATTTACTCGAATATGAATCGAACCTATAACCTGTCGCGTTAACATTTGCAAGATTTATTCTAGCCTGAATGGTCTTAAAACATACAATATACTCGAGAAAAACATAATTCTCTTAAAAAAAAAAAAATTAAAATAGCATAGCGTAGCACTTTTCTTCGACACCAGAGCGAAGAAATGAAAATATGAATGTAAATAAATATTTCACTTCCGCGGGTGGAATCGAACCCACAGGAATGTCGATTTTACAGTCACATTTTGTGCCTCTGCCTCACGACTGGCCTCAATACTTTGAATTATACAAAGTTTAAAATGTATACATCTGTATATAGTCCAACTATAAATGAGACAGTCTTGAGTTTGATTCTCTTTATTTACAAGGCAAGTATTATTTTTTACATTCTCTGGAAAAAAGGCAACGCTTCCGGCATTCATCTTGAAATGTCTCCAAAGTTGAGTGGAAGGTAAACCCTAACACTAAGCTCAATATACAGCGTAAAGCTAAGTGTGATATAGCGTAAAACAGAAAAAAAAATCCTAAACAACCATGCCATGAAAAACTATTCCACAATAACACATTGACATGTACTATAAAAAGTCTATAATGTCAGTCCAATGGGAAATCAAAAAAACAAATCCACTATAAAAGTTCTAAAACTAGCATTTAATCTGATAAAATGAAAAATTCATGAGTCCATTCAAAACATAGAGTCGTCGCGAGTGCCATAGAGCTCGCAGGACTGCCATCTAAAACGTATCTGACACAGGACTGTAACTTTCACGTCGTTTAACACAGGGCGCAATAAAAGTGAATGTATTGTTCTAATATACTTACGACCGGTTGAGTATGTAGAGTCTTGATTTGGACATGTTTACGACTCGTGCTCTTATATTGTAAGCTTGTTATAGTATGTTTAAGATTTAGTATTTATTTCAACTTTTGTTACTCATTGGAGTGATACCACGTTCAGTTAAATTACTTTGTTTTTCAATATTTACATTTACAGTTTATTTACATTTTTGTGACATTATAAAAAAATATTTTGTTTGTACAAAGCACTTTTGTTACTTATTTTTTTTTGTTTGTAGAGATAATATTGCGTTCACGGTAGTTTTGGGAGTGCTTGATATATGATGATTGTAAATTAAAAATGTTTGCAGGAGTTGTCATAGAAATGTATAAATGGTAAACTGTACTGAGTTAAATAGTCGGACTACAGATAACGTATGTTGAAATTTAGCACGTTAGATAGAGAGTATAAGGAGTATAGGAATTACTCTCTTAATGTTCCTCATTAAGAAAGCATTTCTCGAAATTCCTACTGAAACGAAAAAAATATCCATTTTATTTCTAAAACCTCACGTAAAAAAAGTTAGAAGCAACGATTTGTAAGTATACAATAAAAGATAGATTCGATGCTAAATATAAGTGATAAAATAAAATTATCTTTTTATTTTTACCTTTTTAAGCCCCGGGGAACGGAATAATTTTCCACAATATTTTTTTCATAGAATATATAGACAAGGATCATTACAAAAGAGGACATTTTTTAGTTTTTAATAAAGTTCATTCTCATCCTCATCCAGTAGGATATCACCCTGTGTATAATAAAGAACAGAATTTCTCCCATGCAAATGGTCTACCGTACAATTTCCGGAACTCATCTGAGCTCGTACTCACTAATACTCTATTGCCGAACCCACTCTTGTACAATGGATATAAGTAATTTATATCTTTATATTACCTTGTTGTTTTTGTAGAGGCTTAGTCCAGATTTTTTTTTATATTGAGCTACACGCTCTATCTCGCATATCGTAGGGCAGGTATCGTAGGGTAAGTGTTAAGAAGAGTGTTTGAACTCATTGCGGTGCGTTACATTGTTATCAGAACGTAGAAATGAAAATATAAATTATTTAACTGCCGGTGGTGTTGTGATAACAGTGACACATTTGTACCAATATGCCACTGCGGTGGCCTAAAGGTATAATATTTAATAAATATATTTGATATGCAATACTAGTTTATTATTTTTAATATTTTATTGTATAAGGGATACAGCATGAAGCTTAAAAGGACAACAAAAATAATAAGCTGTACCTTTATATTAATTAAGAAAACTTATATTTCGAAAATAATCTTTTACTCATTATAAGTTCTATTAAAAAATCAATTTTTCTTTTGTCGTGGCGCAGTGGCCCAAATTGTGACTGTAAAATCGACGGGTTGTGGGTTTGATCCCCACTCAAGACAATGAAATATTTATTTACATTTATGTTTTCATTTCTTCGCTCTGGTGTTGAGGCAAAAGCGCGGCGTTGAGTTCCGTCACTCAACACGCAATGCCTCCAGTACTCGGCGGAAATTGAGGAACGGAGTGTCTTAACACTAGGTTCCCTCTGCCTACCCTGTAGTGTGCGGGATACAGCGTGAAGCTGATTAATTCATTAAAAATATTAAGAATATTCCAAGTTCAAAGTGAACCTGACCTCCAGCCGTACTCGGCCCACAAAAAGATCATGTTATTGAACGTGAGTAATATAATTTTATTCTAAAAACCTATTTAGAGACGCAAACAAAGGAACTCGCTCGTGAATATGTCTGAAAACTTTATTAAGTCAATATTCATTTAAATGACTTATTAACGAGATGCGTATCATTTTGACTTTTACTATTGTTAGATGACTACGAGCATAATGATGGTATAACTAACTCAAAGTAAATAAGACTTATATGAAGTATTTCACGTTCTGATATAACTCACAAGTTATCTTTAATAGCTGTTAGCTTTATTAAATTGAATAAGATTTTTTTAAAGATATTTTGTTAATTGCCTATTTATTTATTTAATTTTTTTAGCTTCAGGCTAGGATATACCTGCAGCAAGCAGAGTATTTTATTCGATTCGAAAGTCTTTTAAGCCACTGCGACTAACGTGGTAATCCATGAAATAAAAAAATCAGCTTATTATCACTCATTTTGAAATTTAAACACCGTCGCTTTCAGTACATTACTGTAATGAGCTTACGCGTCGGGTATATGATTGCTAAAAATTTCACTTCACGCGTCGTAATGTTAAAATATGTAATTTATTTAAAGTGCAACGATGTTTTTTTTGTATGAAAACATAATATTCTTGATTTCCCGCTGTTATATGAAAATCATCACCTACGAGTCACAAGCATTTTGACTATACAATTTTAATGAATTTCACGTTGAAAACCTGACAAGATACAAATTTAAACAAACTGGCCAGTAGCAGAGTATGAGCTCGTTACCTCAGCGCGGCAGTGCGGAAGTAACGTTGGCGCCTCTACAAATGTACAAATGTTCTGTATACACTACCTATATATATATTGTTATATTTTGCTCTTTTATATATCCTAATAGCTTTTGCTTGTGAGTTTGCGGCGGCTTGAGGCCAGTCGTGGCGCAGGGGCACAAATATGTGACTGTAAACGCGAATGGTTGTGGGTTCGGTTCTCGATCGAGGAAATGAAATTTTTAAATAAATCGGCTTCACACTGTATCCCGCACACAGTAGGGTAGGCAGAAGGAACCTAGTATTAAAACACTCCGTTCCCCACTTTCTGCCGGGTTCTGGAGGCATTGCGTGTTGAGTGGCAGAACTCAAAAAAAAATGGAAATATAAATTTAAATAAATATTTCATCTCCTCGAGTGCGGATCGAACCAACAATGAAATATTTAATATTTGAATTTCTTCGCTCTGGTGTCGAGGTAACCGCCACTCTTGCAATGCCTACTCAATTCGGCGGAAGGTAGGCAGCGAATTATCTTAACACTAGGTTCCACCTCTTTACCCTACTACGCGCGGGATATAGCGTGAGGCTGTGCCTGCTATTTTAAAAATAAATAACTAAGAGTTATATATGTAGCAGGCATAGTCGGTGATATGGAAACAACTCACATGCTGTTAATATAACCGTCTAGAGAGACAAAGTCGACTGTTCCTCAAAGCATTAAAATTTATAGATTTTCTAATAACGCTGCGCTATGGGAAATTAATGTTGATGGGTTTAGATTCAATTCTAACTCGAATGTTAAAATTATTTTTTATTTTACCAGTCTCTATTTTTTTGTTTAACCGTTCCACGTTTATAGCCTTATAATATATAAGTCAACTTTTTTCACCACTAAAAGCGACGGGTAATAGAAAAGTGAACCCGGTTGCTTTGCCTTCATACAAAATAAATTGCGCTGTGTTTAGCAGGTTAGTCAAAGGTAATACAGTGCTATGTCACTCCGTTTCATTTTGGAAATTGCATGTAAAGTATTGAAACTCTACGCGTTTAATCTTCATCCAGAGCGCGGAAATAAAAAGGAAAGTGAATAAAACCCTTTTTACGCTAAAATAAGTTCAGCTATAAACGCAATTACAAAAAAGAAGTACCTCGATTATACTATCTCGGAATGATCCTTAAATAAAAATATAATGAATGCATTTATTCAAATGCTCATTTCTAGAAAAAGTCGTATAATATTTAAACTAGCAGACATTAAAAATTCAGAGAGCACAAGCTCTGAAATCTAGTTAAGTGAATGCGAACACTACGGAGCGCTGCTAAGTGTTTATTTTATGTTTATTTTCTTCAACTCTCAACTATAACGGTGAAGATGTTTTTGCTTCCATGATTTTTCTTTCAGAAAAGCTTGTAAATATTTATGATTTTTTTTTATCTTTATACTGTTCCCCTCAGCTATCAATGGCAGAGGGAACCTAGAGTTAAAACACTCGGTACCCTACTTTTTTCGGTAATTTTCGAAACATTGTGTATTGAACTGTGGCAGACTGACAGACAAATTGACTGATAGACAGAAGCTGACAGCTTATTTGATTGAACGCGCCAATCTCGGGACCTACTGGATACTACTGGTATTGTAAAATTATTTTTTCATTGGATAGTGCATTTATCGAGTATGTGAAATATATATATATATATATATATATATATATATATATATATATATATATATATATATATATATATATATATATCATATTAATCGTTACACTGTACCCGCGGGCAGTTTAGTTTATTTGGGCAATTAGAGTGTGTCATTATATGTCATACACAACTCTGTGAAAGGCCTGATACTTTGGTTTATATCATGAGAGGTGATATGGGGAAGCAATTGACCTATATATTATCTCTTGCCCAATTTTCTAAACGCACAGCATGTCACTAGCTCAAATATTATCCACACTAACTGAATAATTGACACTCCACAACTGTGCGGTTTCGTAGGAACTTCCTTCCACGCGCCACGCAACTTAGAATGGCTTACTCGCGGTAGTGTTCCCAGGTACGATACGACATGGGTAGCAGCAAAAATTTTGTCTATCTCGACCTTAAAGGCCAGCAACTGTTGGCCAAGAAGTGATTCGTACTCTGGGTTGCCTTATCTTTTCCATAAAAAAAACTTTTAATAATTTCGATTTGACCACGCAGGCAAAGCCGCAGGCAAAGCTAGTGCTTACATATAATTTTCATTTTACGATATAACAATATATATTATCAGTCTTTTTATTTATAAGGAATATATCCCATAACTTTGACTAAAGAGATTCATGGAGTTGCCAACAAGTTAGATTGGTCTTCGTTTCTTCAACGTGGGTTGTATCCATTCTTATATTTACGGACTCTTACAGACGGCAGGAGTTTTTGGCTTTCGTAATATATTTATACGTTATCGATACCACAGATTAGGTGATTGATTGATGAAGACTTGATTAAAAACTTTCGGATAACTTTTGACTATGATTTTGCCGACCAGAGTGGGTTTCTGAGCAAATAAATTAATATTACTCGTATTATGTAAATTGAGATATATTAGATTGAGGTCATCTTGATTGAGTAGGATAATCGTAATGTCTAACTGCAAGTGAATGTAATAAATTATATAGTAATGGAGAATGAATTATTTTCATTTCTTTGTTTGTGTGGAAGTGCGGCGTTAAGTTCCACTACCCGACTTGTCATGTCTTAACACTAGTTTGCACTGCTTACAGTAGACAGAATTTTATATGTCGGATACAGCGACATTATATAAAAAATCTGTACACACATACATTATACAAGCTGTAATTTAGAAATGCGCACCATTCTTCAATATCCATAAATATAAGACAACCGCAATTCATACAACTTAGCGGTAAGCATTTACAATAAAGTTTAAACGATTATCATTTATCATAAAACTACCGCCATTCGTTGTAACAAATAGATATTGAGTCTGTACGTTTCTAAGAAACGACGATAAATGTATTGATTGTTGTTAAATTTATTATTTTGTTGTTTCTTACTACTTGTTTTACTTTTTTTATCGGTAGGTGTTATGTCGTAGACACAGTGCGTGCGTGTGCGTTTCATTCATAATATATGTATAACTGAACTTTGCGATACTATTTCAAATTTCCTTTGCAACAACTGAACAGGATCAGTTTCTATCACAGGCTCAGTGTTAATCGTGCGAATATGTAACAACTCATCATCATCACCGTTTTCATGCATCCCTTCACCGTCCACGACGAAGCTGCAGCGCGCGCACTCTCTCCGCCAGCTTGACAGCCTTTGCCAGGGTTGTTTCTCTATGGTCCTGAGCAAAACACTACAATAAAAAAATATAAACAAATATATTCTTTTTATGTAAAAGAATGATTATATTTTCATCAATGTCTTATTGTTATTAAACGTTTTAAAATGTTTCGCACTTAAAAATTCAAGTCAATGCATGTTATGTGGCGGAACTCTAAGCCGCGTCGTACACCAGAGACACCAGAGTATAAACATAATTCAAATACTCCTCGGAGATGGAGCAGAACCTACAACTGTCGCATTTACAGCGAGGCGCTGTACCACTGCACCACGTCTGCCTCGAATAGAAATACTAGGCAATTTTACCTAACGAATGAGACATAGCAGGTAACACCGCGTTATCAACACGTTCCGGCCCGCTGCGTTTCTAAATAGACGAGATTGATTTTTCATTGGGCAATGCTCGTAATATGACACGATCATGAAATTCAGTGAACCGACGCGACGCCTGCTTTCAATTTTAGTTTCTAACTCGATAAATTTTTGTAAGTAATAAAAAAATCATTAAATCGTGGAGGCGGTGAATATGGATTTAAATCTCTGTCATGAAAATATTGAATGTAGCAACAAAGTTCAACGTTGGGTTCACTCTAGAACACTAACAACGTTCATCGAATCTACGACGCAGGCTGATAAAATATTAGAAAATAAACAAAAAACCCACCGTATAAAACTTAAAATAAAAAAAACAAACAAGCGCAATAGTTTATTAGAATTAATAGTCGGGATTCATTCTTTAACTAATTAAATCTATGTTAGAAAATCTTGTAAAATTTTAATGGATAAGAATCAACGGAAAGTGACCTTTTAATTGTTTATATATTTTTAATTTTTTTTAATTAATTTTGTACATATTTAATTTCATTTATTATTCTTGAATTTAAGACACAATTCATCAGTTATTAGCTTGCGAAACGTTAAGAAATATGAAACTACTTCTTACTACTAGGTAGGTACTTCTACTCAAGAAAAAAGGAAAATATGAGCTTCGTGTCCCTCAACGAAGCCTATTAATTAGCTTTGCTAAAACAACTTGCTTATTTCTCTCTACCAAGCCTCAAACTAATAATGAACAATATTCTTTAGAAAATAGTTAAATTATGTAAAAATTATAGGCAAATACATTTTAACACATTATCTTTAAGATTTTTTAAAGCTTCATGCTGTATCCCACAGCTTTAGCAAAAAAACCTAGTTTTAAGACATTAGATTCCAATTCTGTCTAATTTTCGACACATTGCGTGTTTTCGATACATTGCGCAAGTAGCGGAACGCATACATATATTTAAAGTCTAGAAAGTTCCCCCAAATCGGAATCGAACCCACATTCGTTAGAATTTAGTCAAGCACATCGCACCGATAGTCGCAATTACCATACGATTCAAAACTTTCGTTTGATACATAAAACCGTACGGTGCATAATTTCGTGAACAATCCTCTAATGCCTTGATTCAAGTTTAAAAGGTCATTGAAATTGGTGTTCGTGCACGTCTAGATAGTTTCAGACCGCCATCGATAGGACTTAGCGAAATTAATGAAACTTTAGTTTCGTAGGGACACTAATGCATAGAACGGTGAGCACAACAAATATTGGTAGGTACTTTGTGATGTGTGTCATTTTTTTATATATCTTTAGTTTCATTCTGCCGATGCCGATTTGATGCCGTAACTTGTTTTGTTACCAGAGTAAGAGAAATGAAAGGGAAATCGAATCTACAACCGTAGCGTTTACAGTTAAACGCTGTGCCGCTATAATTAGCAAAATTTTAATTAAATTTTTCTTGGAAAGGTTTGGAGGATTTTACTTAGGATTTATCAACCTATTGAGCTTACTTTACTTTGACAACTTATTGGGCTTACTTTAAACATTATATATATAAAACTCTGGCGTCAGAGTATATTCGGTAGGTCTGAGATTCGGTCGTCTATTTTGTCATCACATCACGATAATCTATTTTTAAACCTCTAAGTGATAAGGGTGATCGACTCTTTTTTTATTAATTGGACATTTTTTTATTATTTTTATATGATGTAGTATTAATAAAAACATACAACCCTTAACTCTCACCCTTCTGTCATTTGTTTTCTTTTAGGGTTCCGTTTCTTTTAGCAAAAGAAAGAAAACCTTTATCATTTTATTATGTCTGTCTGTCAAGAGCCTTTCTCTCAGGAACGCTTGATCAGATCTACGGCCCTATGATTTCCTAAAAAAACATGTCGACATCGAAAAATACGCGTATTTGACACTATAAAGGAAATCAAAATGAATAATGTACTTCCGGTTGACTTAGAATTATGAAATTTATTATGAATTATTACGTAATATTTTTATTGCATTTTCTTCTGTAGTAATACTAATAAATAAAAATAATAGTCATTCATTTACGGTTTAATCTTAAAAATTATAGCTTTAAAAGGGGAGTAAAGTTTGATATTAAAGCCGTTAGTTCAAGTGAGGTATTAGATGAAAGGGCTCTCTCTGGCTAAGCTAAGCTTGAATGTCAGAAAAACCATATTTATTACCAGCAGCTTGCGTAGGGCTACGCCCGCTTGAAATATATGAATATGTATTAAGGTAGTATATGAGAAAAAATCGGCCAAGCGCGAGTCGGACTTTCCCATCGAGGGTCCTGTACCAATTTCAGGATTGTGATTAGGAAATACTTTGTAGGTTTTAATGATGCGGCGTATAAAGTTAACAATTTGAAGTTTGCCCATATGCAATTATTTTGGATGAAATTAGCTACTTTTAATAATTTTATTTTAATGTTAATTTTTAAGTAAGTATTTATGACGATGATGATTTCTAATTTTAATTTTTTAAATTAAATAACTTATTTTTTTTATTAATATTATTACTTTATTTAAACAAGGTACGAGGGTTGCAGTTAGAGGTTTAGCAAAATACGATTTTATACATATATTTAATTTATTTAGTTTAAATTATACATCAAAAATTAATTCTAACTTATAAATTACTGTCCTCAATGTTAGAGGAAAACAACGCGAATCGGAAAAATTCCATTCCCACCGTTGTCCACTCGATCTCCTTATTCATTATTTTGTTAATAATTGTTCCACCTGTGACACCGTTCATAACTATGTAACAAACACTTTATGATGAAAAATAAATGAGTTTCCGATTTATGAGATGAAGCGCGTCATTTGCGTCGCCCGTTTGAGCTATGTGAATACACATTCATATTATTTAAATGTATTTATTGGTAATTGATTGTCAATTTATTTATGGTTGTCTATAATATTATACAGTTAATAAATCATAATTCAAATAATTTTGGATTTTATTTGATTTCACTTTCATATTATTTAAATGTATTTATTGGTAATTGATTGACAATTTATTTATGGTTGTCTATAATATTATACACTTAATAAATCATAATTCAAATAATTTTGGATTTTATTTGATTTCACTTTTATATTATTTAAATGTATTTATTGGTAATTGATTGTCAATTTATTTATGGTTGTCTATAATATTATACAGTTAATAAATCATAATTCAAATAATTTTAGATTTTATTTGATTTCGCTCTCATAAATTCTCGTATTTAATAGCAAATGCCCACTTGAAAAAACACGGCTATGCCAGAACGGAACCAAACGGAACGGAATGCCTTTATTACTCAATCAGAACATTGTAAAGGATTAGTTTGAAGTCAATACGAATAGTTGGCGCCGATAACCACGAGATGCAGTCACTGTTGTAATTAAGACGTACCCGATGCTGCAAACTTATCCAATTAATTTTACTTATACACCCTCTACAGAAATACTTGAGATGATTGAACACGTTTTACTTGTTTTTTTTTTTAATTATTTAAGCCACATTTTTTTTACATCTGTTTAATAAGGGAAAAAAAATTAAAACATATATTTTTTATTTTCAATATTTTCAATTATTCATATTGCATCTGCACAATGTTGACTCATAATATCCTAAAAAAATATTTTGTCGCCTCAAGACGATTGAGATAGTAATAAACTTGAAACGTAAACTGTGGTTGTGGGTTCAATTCTCACTCGGAGGAATGAATACATTTACATTATTTTAATTTGCCAGCTTTGGTAGACAATGCGCAGCACTGACTTCACCAATCAACACGCAGTATTTCGGAAATTGGTTGGAAAAAGGCGAACTAACTCTATGCGAGGAAATGCGTGAAGTCGCTCAGAACGATAAGTTTCATAATCGACTGTCATATTAATATTAAAAGCACCGAGGACTTTCATTTTTACAACCATTATACAAAGCTAACCCTAATAGTACTTTACTTGCTAATTAACGTCGGACGAGTCCCGCAAGCCGCAGTCTTCACCATTGCCAAGTATCCAGATCGTAGATCTTTTAAAGTACAGAATTTGTTTATTTTTAACGTATTGTGGTTGTTTTTTTTAAGCAACCAGGAAAATAACATTATTTTTAATAAAAAAAGCTACATATAATATTATATTTGGTAGAGAATAATGACTATAAGTAATTGTATTACATTTTATATTACTAATATCACATTCCTTATATGATTTAGTGACTAGTTCACTGACGGTACTTGACAATACATTATTGAGAGATAGTATAAATAAGGAGCGTCAGTAGTGGGGGTTCACTTCCGATTGAGTTCCCGTCTGTGCCGTATGTGCACTGATCAAGTTAAATGCAAACGTTGACTAAGCTCTAACATACTTTATAAAGATCGATGGTTGTGATTGTGATTCTTTTTTGTTTTAAATGTCTTATTTCCTTCACTACAGTACAGTATAGTTCAGTATAGTATACTTAAGTATATATGTGTATATCTTTTGACTATAGTAATAAAATCTTTTATTTTCACAATTTTTGTACACTTTAAATAAATAAGGATTTTAACCAAATTTACTGTTCTACGTTTTTGGAAACCCGACATTTTCAATACTTTGCAGTAGTTCGTAGTCATGGATAGTCAGTCCACCCGTCACCACGGATAACTCTATTATTATAAATTAAATTAAAACTAATTAATCTTTACCAAGCTTAAAAATGCAGCGTTAGTTCTTGCCTCTCAACACGCAAGCTTATTTTTAACACAAAAATTATTTTATTTTAAGACGCTTTTTATTCATTACCTATTAAATCTCAAGTATAGTAATCCTATTGTTTGATTAAACCTGCATTAAATCCGTAGAAGACTATAGTCATAAGCTTTAATGCCGCAGTTTTTTAATCATAATATTTCTCATGAAGCCCAAGTAAATTGAAATTGAGAATTATCGTGTCAGTATGTAATTGTCACCGCATGTAACGATCATCGTGGAGTAGCGACACGGTGTTTGAAATGCGATAGTTGGATTTTTAATATTTTGCTAATTTTTTAAGCTTTACACCATATAAAGCATTTTTATCGCAATTCCTCATATAACATGGAAGCTGGGGGAACCTAGAGTTAAGATACTCAGTTCAGTTACCTAACTTTCCAGACATTGTGTGTTAAATGACGAAACTAAACGATTCGTACGACCAGAAAATCGGGAGGGCTTTGCAGATTTTGGGAACATGCGACTGAGACAACTTCCAAACAATTATCCACTATAAAGTAGGACGCATAAAAAAATAGATTGCATTGATCGAAAAAAATCAG
This sequence comes from Heliconius erato x Heliconius himera, assembly GCA_013421005.1. NCBI lineage: Eukaryota > Metazoa > Arthropoda > Insecta > Lepidoptera > Nymphalidae > Heliconius > Heliconius erato x Heliconius himera. Next base: position 17,067 of record JAATLQ010035760.1, on the reverse strand, counting down.
CAAGACAAGTGGCGAAGCAGGTGGCAGTATTGCGTTCTTGGCAAATGCAGCTAGATACAGGCCGCACTAGGTAGAGATCATCAGGTATTAGATCATAAATATTTATAAGGAGTAAAGAGGTGAATTATATATAATTACTAACGCTTCCCATCTTTGGGCCATAAAGCAATATGCTCGTGGGTCCGTTTACAGTCAGCAACCGTGCCACACCGTAATGACCTGACACATTTGCAATTTTTACTCTGAAAATATTGTTTTTTCTTTTTTAACATTGTAACACTTGTTAGGCACTTTAAATAGGTTAGGAACAGCTTGTTAACATGCTTTAGTTTAATAAATATTTGTAATACTTAAACTAAATTCTTTAAATTCTTTTTTAAGTTCGTTATCGATCACCGATTGAACATTAATTGAAAACAAAGTACAAATTTAGAATTCGATCCCGAAAATAAAATTCAATTAGTAGGTACGTAACTAATCTTAATTCTCCGCCGTTCCAATTCTTAGAACTTCCTCAAGATTTCTGTACTAATTGGATATTTCATAATTAAACGGATATTCATCCCCTAAGGCTTCCTCATCGCTTACAAATTGTTAATTGAAATAAAAATTTGATGATCGCATGTATATTTGTAAAGATTTTTAATAGATATTTTTGTCTGCACGTGATTTTCACATTTTGAATGATTTTTTCAACATAGAAGAAGGACAGAGAAAATCTAGTGTTAAGACATTCCGTTCCCCACTCTTGGTCCGACACATTGGGTGATGAATGGTAAAAATATTTCCCCGAGTGGAGATCAAACCCACAAATATCACATTTTCTCTGCGCCGCGACTGGCCTCAATAATAAGTGGAGATTTATTATTAGAAAAAATACCTGAGTAGTTGAAATAAGCAAACAAAATAAGTAAAAGTAACTAAAGGAATTTCTTTATATTAGGAAAAATGCCTAACTAATTAAAAGTAACAAAAATAATAAGTAAACGTAACCAAAGAGAAATATTAATAATAATAATAAAAAAAGAAACAAAACCAGCGACATTATCAATATTATCAATGTAAAATAAATATTTAATAGAACTAAAATTAACAGTATATCTATCCATACCTATATTATAAATTCGAAAGTAACTCTGTCTGTCTGTCTGTCTGTTACTCAATCAGGGCCAAACCGCTAATTCAATTGTAATAAAATACTCATACAGAGATACTTGAGGGTCTTCGGATGAACATAGGTTACTTTTTTTCTCATATTTGTAATATTGTCGATATATACTAATATATAAAAATATTTTTTAATTTGACAGGCAATTTATTCCGCCATGTTAATAACAACCGACCGTTGCTAAGCAACGGTTTGCAAAGTTTATTTGTTTTTATAAGCAAACGTCACCCAAAATGAGCTTAACGCATACATGGCGTGCGCCGACTCAACCTTATGAGATACATAAAAATAATGTTTTACAAAAATATTGTCCTTTAAATAATGTTTAAAAAAGTTCGCGATACATGTTGATATGATGTTTATCTCTGAAGCTTGAGCAAAGTAACAGAGTAACAACAAGTAACCATTTTAATTAATTTACTTTATATTTATCGGGTTTTTGTTGTATGTATTTTCTATAATTTGATATTGATCCTTATGAAAATGAATATAATAGTCACTTTTAGCATTTCATCTAGATTGAAATTATAGTTTACTGTATAACATTCTAATACATAATTAAGGAGATGTCACTGGTTCGAAATAACCTAGCGAGCTACGACCGGCATAGTATGACCGCCGCGAACGGGCAGATGACTTTGACGGTTTTGTAAATGTTCATACATTTTCGAACTACTGATAATTTTTATGTAATTATTTGCTGTTTATAATTAATTTCTACTTTTCTTTGGTTCTTCGCTTATTTGAGTATTAATTAGATTTTCATGAATTTCTTGGTGTGGTGTAAGTTGCGGCCCTGCGCGGCATCGGCATAATATTATTTAAGTATTAAAGAGATAATTATTGGTTATTTCATCTTGGTTGGATGGTTATCTATACCGTTGTTATACACTTAATAAATTGTGGTTATAGTTTTTTGGGTTTTTATTTGATATTGCTCGCAAAACTTATCATATTTAATGTAGAAAGTACTTTAGTTATTTCATATAGTATCTATGTACGCGCGCAAGGAAAACGAGTAAAAAGATTTTTCCCGGGTAAATTAGTAAAATCGATCACTGAAAGTCCAATTAAAATTAGTTCAGTTATTCTGGATATTAGCTCGGGGAAATAGAAAGACAGACAGAGACAAAATTATTAATATTGTAGCTGGTTTTGTTTAGTTTTTTTATTAATATTTTACTATGGTTACGTTTACTTATATTTTTTTCATTTAAATTAGTTAGATATTTTCAAAAACAATTTCCTAAATATATCTATAAGCATTCGTAAAGTTTAAGCGGGCGAAGCCGCGTCCGGGTCCGCTAGTATTATAATAAAAACATATACCTTGTTCATGAGATTTATTTAAATTTTTTAAAGATTATAATATGTTCGTTACACTATATAATTTTTGCGTAACTTGACATTTACACAGCGCTTGATCATTCTACTCCTGTATTTTAAAACTTCAATATCTTATAAAATATTCTTTTCTGTGATATGCTGTACAGGTAATACAGGTATAAAGCGCACAATGTATCAGGCATATTTAATCAGATAAGGAATAATAATACTGTACTGTTGAAAATAGTTTTGCAATTATTCCTTCTTTATTGAAAAAAAATGGGTTATCCTTAAGATATAGGTACAAAGGTACTTATTTAGAAAACGTATAAAAATTTGAACGTACCGGGACTCGAACCCGCGCCTCCTAGACACCGACCAGGCGCTTTGACCCCTAAGCTTAATAAATACACGCTTAAGATATAAGCGTATATTTATTATTTATCCATAAATAAATTCAACAGAGGAAAACGTATTTCAACTCGATCGAGCTTTTCAGCGAAAAACTTGAACTTTAAGTTTGAATAAGCAGATATTGCCATTTTAAAGGCAGAATAGATAAAGTTTTCATACTTAAATCTGTTTAAACAAGTTTAAGTTCTATCAAACTACTTGCAGCGACGATTTTGAATAAGTAACTTTATATTATTTTTAAAGGACTTATCGAAAAATACTGTTATTATTTATTTATTTTTGTCAACACTTCAATGTCATTTACCCCGGAAGGTAGACACAGGGGAGCTAGTATTGAGACACTACGTTGTCTGAATTCAAGACTTGACGTGTTGAGCGGAAATCAACGCTATACTTTGTACTCTTACCAGAGCGTATCAGCATATAAATGAGAATATCAAGCGGAAACTAAACCTACAACCGTCGCGTTTAAGCTTTTGAAAAATTAACTAATAAAAGTCATAAATTTTGATGAAAAACATATAGATATTAGGTGCCCTTTTAGATTTTACTTGAGATTTACAAATCCATTTTATTACATTATCATAGGAAATTTTCTGACTGTAATTGCGACGGTTGTGGTGTTGATTTCTACTCAGGATCATAAAATATGTTTAATTCGTCGCCCTGGTAACAAGACATAGCGCGCCGATTAATTCTGTTCTCGATTAAAGTATCAACGGAATGTCTTAACACTAGATTCACTCTACCTACCCTGTCATAAGGGAAGTACAACGTAAAACTAAACGAAATTAACGTAACTTGTGCTGAGAACTTCATTCTTCTAAATATTTTGAAGACATTGCAGAAGTATGCATACTGAGCGGAGCTTAACACCGTTCTTTTGCATAACCAGAGGAGACCGTGGAAACGAAAATCGAGTTAAATGTTCACACAGTACAAAGTTTGAAACTTTTGCTAACTGATTCAAAATGTCGTCTCGTATGATAAATTAACTAATTAAGTCAAGCAAGTCCGTACATATGAAATTTTCATCTCATTGTGGTTTGCATATTAGATTTTCTTGTTGGTTCCACCTAAGATTAGCCAGTGTCATTGTTTCGCTAGACAACGTAGACTAATAGCTTTCGAGAACAGAACATTCTCACATTCTCTGGACGTGCTATGTACTTTAGAGGTGTCTTGCCTTAAAATGTATTTAGAAATATTGTAAAATAATATGTTAAGAGGGGAACGGAAGTGTCTTAATGAGAACGGAGTGTCTTAACACTTCCTTAAGCTTCCTAGGTTCCGTCTGCCTATACTGCTGTATGCGGAATACAGCGCGAAGCTAAAAATGTATTTATATATATATGTTTTGAATTTACGTTAAATCTATTATTTTTTATTTCTACTCATCATCGGATAAAGTTATAGTTAGTTTTTCATTTCCACGAGATGTTGAGACATAGCGCGACGTTGGGCTCCGTCTTTATCATCCTACATTCCGAACTTTGGCGACAAGTGGATAACGGTTGCTAGGTTCTCTCTATCCCGCTACGTATAAAGCGTGAAGCAGATAAAAGGTATTATATTTTTTCAGGTCGTTAATTAATTATTGCAATAAATAAAAATATAATTTCAAAAGCTATTTACTTTATATACGTAAATATTTATTTCGAATTTCAATTTATCGTCAAACAATTAAAATAGACTCTAGCTCGTAAACAACAAACGAAATTTAATTTAAAATAAAATTTAAAGTTCAAAGCTTTAAAACTCTATATTTAGACTTTGATAAAAAGCTTATAAGAGTTTCTAACTTTATATTATATTGACTTGACGCTCCTTTTTCATTGTGATATATTTTAGTCGTCGCCAGTATAGGGAACTGTTATTTACAGTTAATGTTTGTGGTTTTTAACAGTGACTTATCATTGGTGTTATCACTATATGTACATTTAAAATAGTTGCGTGGACTTTAAGACATAAAATGGAAAAATTCGTCTTTTTTCATTCTCGTAGGAATTTCGAGAAATCCTATATTATTGCTCCTTTGGATGTACAGTTTTAACAATTTTTACCTACCTACATACCTCAATATCAATTATATAAGTCCGAAAAATTCGTTTGTGCGGTGTCCGTCATTATATAATTTTAAAGGTACAGATTACTATACATACATACCTATATTATAATGTCGAAAGTAACTCTGTATGTCTATCTATTTGTCTGTAACGCAATCAGGACCAAACCGCTGAATCGATTGTGATAAAATTTTATATAGATTGATATACTTGAAGGTCTTGGGATGGATGTAGGTTACTTGTCACTTGTCACATTTGTAATATTCTCAATATATATTAATATATTAAAATACCTTTCAATTTGACATGCAATTTATTCTGCCAAATTAATTACTTACAACCATCGCTAAGCAACAAGGAATTTTGTTAGTAAATAGTATCTATGGTATGTATGTTTATCTCTGAAGGTTGAACCACAGTAACCATTTTAATATATTTAAATTTATTGGGTTATTAGTAATACATACAATAATAAAATAAATATGGTAGTCACATTTAGCATTTCATCTAGATTAAAATTATAGTTTAATGTATATAATTCTATTTAATACTTAGGCAGATATCACTTCCGATTTCTCTTCATTCTGATCTTTCCGATTTCCGAGAACAGTTCTAATGGGAAGAGCCAACAAGAAACTTAATTTCTGCTCATTTCAATAGGAAAGTTAGATTTTTTTCATTTTGAAATATTTTTTTAATAGCCGTAGTGACACAGTGGTGCAAGCGTGTGACCGTAAATCCAACTTGGAACAATGAAATATTTAATATTATAATTTCGTTAAGAATACAAAGCACTGTGTTGAGTTTCAACTCAACACGCAATGCATCAAGACATCAGCAGAAAGACGGTAACGGAAGTATCTTGATTGGGAACGGAGCGCTCAAGCGAACACTACGTTCTCAAGTACCCTCTCCACACCCTGCTATGTGCGGAATACAGCGTGAATATATAATGAAAATTTAGGATTCCATATCTCAATAGAAATCATAATGGAGTCCTTATAAGATCACGTTGTTGTCGGTCTGTCTATCTGTCAAGATCATTTACATATCTCAAGATCCTGCAATACATACAAATTTATTAGGACCTTTTGACAAAGCCATATCAAGCAATACTTCCGCTCTTCCACAATCAAGATATAATAGTAGCGTAGCTTTACTTGAATCATACTGTAAAGAAATCAAACACCACGAGACTTTTACAAAACTTATATTTCTTCCAGAGTTAAATACTATTAAGCTTGTGCAATGTCCATCTTAAATTCTAATACAATATGTTATTCTAGAGGACCTTTTCCTTCTTCCGCTCGAAGTCCAAAAGTATATCTCGAAATTTCTGACCACATAAAGCGTCATTTTAGTCCTCTGGTGATAGTTCTATAAATTTATATTACTTATAGTTCTATAAATATATTAAATTATTTTTAATATATTTATTGCCTTTCCGTTCTTCTAAAGCATATCACACCATTGTTTCACAAGTATCTTTATCTTTCGTTTCAAATCTAAAGCTATTGCCGTATCACATTCTAGAACAATATAGATGATAAGCTTTTACTGCAAGAAGAATTTTAAATTTCTCATGTAAAACAGCAATATCAGTAAGCCAGTATTGGGAGCATGGTCGCTAGCGTGACTGCAGGAGACCCTCGACAATTCTTTTGCATCATAAATTTAATAAAGAACTTTGTTTTACTTAGGATAAGTATAAACATTTTATTCATAAATTGAAAATAAACAGTGCTCTCACATAAATAATAAGTTCTTAGATTTTCACGAATATTACACAATTTAAATTAAACTATTTAATCACGTATATTTATTGTTATATATTTTTGGAAACCTGACGTTTCAATCACTTTGCAATAAGTAGTCCGTGGTCACTGGTAGACGAGACAGTCTATACTTATAATAAAATCGTGACGGATCGGTGTCTGTATATGGAAGATATATTAGAAAAAATGTGATTGGGGGCCTTTATGAATTTAATGGAATCCAAAACCCAATGATTTATTAAAAAATTGTCTGTTTGTCTGTGCCTTTGTTAACGCTTATGTCAGAATCGGCTTAACTGATTTAAATGCAGCCATTGGAATCTGACAAGCTTTCCTTAAAACAAGCCTAGATGAGGCTTTTTTTATTATAATGAGTTCATAAATTAAAAAGTTATTTCAATTTAAAGTACCTTCTTGGTTTGACAAGTTTGCTAATTGCTATAATAGTTATTTTATACAACTGTTTTACTGAATGAAATAGCTAGGAATTTTATAGCCTTCACCAATTCTATTTATATCTCTATACATAACCAAATTCCGGGTCAAAAGTGGCCATAACATTCACACAATGAATATTCAATATGTAACAATTACTAAGTTGTGTGATCCAACAAGCAATTAAAAGTTTCCTTCACAGGCTCAAGTATCTGTGAATACATGTGTTGTCAACCACTTTGATATTGGGATAGAACTAATTATACTTAGTTATTATATTATAATGGTATGTTATAATATGTATGTGTTTGAGGGCCCTGCAACACGGGGTTCCACCTGCTATATGCGGGGAAGAACGTGAAGGTAAAAGTATATACGGAGAAAATTTGTGTATTTTAAGGTTTCGTGACATAGTTGGAACGTGTTAAACTTAAACTTAAATTTTGTTTGTTTAATTAATTGCAGAAATAAAAAATTCTATCAAATAAACGAACAAAAAATATTTAAATTCGATTTCAACTTGTGAAAATAAGGAGGCACCCTTGTCTATTAAGTTGTCAGAGGGACCACGCGAGCGCCAATTTCAGATTAAGAAAATATTGGTTCGTTTATTTAAGTGATTTATTAAACCTAAGTAAGTGACGTTACGAATAATAAAAAAAATATTTTCCAATTTCATATAGCAGGGTAGGCAAAGGAAGCATTAAGACACATCTCATCTCCATTATTTTCGAGACATTACGTATTGAGTGACAGAATTCAAAGCCGAATAATATATAATTTTGGTTTATTTGGGCCTTTTTAATACATAAAAATATTCTTACACGAGATTATTTCTTAGTTCATTGATATAACGTAATACAACAACCATTTTTGCTATTCATCTTTTATTATGGCTGGCGGCGTCATGTCAAAAAATATACATCAAAAATATGTATTGCAGACATCGTACGATGTCTCTATTTCGTCGAACGAACAAATGTACAATAACAACAGTAGCTGGTAAAAAAATATTCCATCAAATATATATATATGATAATTTTTAAGAAAATACTTTTCTAAGGTAATATTTTTGGATGTAAAATATACTGAGGCTGTCGTGGCACAATGGCACGGCTCACTGCGTGACCACGTTCAAATCCATTGTCCTATCTACTTTCGACTCATCACCAAATTTAAAAGTATAATAAGTTCTTTGATTTTGAGGATTATTACACATTTTAAATGAAACTATTTTAACCGATTTAATCGCGTATATTTCGTACTAGCGACCCGCTCGCGGCTTCGCCCGCTTAAACCACAGAATTATTTAATTAACACACTGAATTATGTTCGTGTTTTGATATATCTATAATGTATGTTTGCAACGCAATGAAGATTTTTAGCGAGAAAGTTATTAAAACTTTAGGTCGCACTTTCGTACCCCCATAAGAATCTTCAATTGATTGTTTGAAATAAAAACACAACTTATCGATACTTACAATAAAATCCTAACTCATCGGTGTCTGTACATGGAAGATATTAAATTTAACGATGTAATAGCATTGGTCAGTTGGTCTGTTTGTCTGTGCGTTTGTTCACGATAATCTCAGAAACGGCTTAACCGATTTAAATCCTTTTTATGTTTGTATTTTGGTAATCTGCCCTTAAATATTTAGTATTAGTTTTATTTTAATCAGCTTCACGCTGTATCCCGCACACAGCAGGTTAGGCAGAAGAAACCTAGTATTAAGACACTCCGTTCCCCACTTTCTGCCGAATTCTGGGGGCCGCTTGTCCTCGACACCAGAGTGAAGAAATGGAAATATAAATTTAAGTAAATATTTATCTCTGTATAATTGAGCATATTTAATATTTCTAGTGATGTTTTGGTTAAAAGATACCAATAGTTATTACAACACTTGAGAAGGAAGCATATTTTAGGCAATTCTCATACCTTTTGAAAAACTACCAACTTTCTTATAGTACATAAATTATTTTTTCATCATAATGGCGGGAAAATAATCAAAATGTTTGAAATTACACTATAATACCACATAGTATTGACATTGTAGTGTTGATAGTAATTGAAAATAGTTATACTACAGGAGGATACCTTCATATGCACTGTTTAAACCTGGTTTTATGATATAATGTAGAATAATATATTCTATAGAGCAGTGGTTCCCAACCAGTGGTCCGCGGACCACCAGTGGTCCGCAGAAGCCTAAATATGGTCCGCGAACGATTTTAATTTTATTAATAGGGATGGTGAGGCGAAGTTTCTGTTTATTATCACAGTTAATTTTTATTATACCTACATGCATAGTGGTCCGTGATACCAAGAATGACATGAAAGTGGTCCTTCATCAAGAAAAGGTTGGGAACCCCTGCTATAGAGGATCACACATTCTTTTTATTCTTTAACTATAACACGCAAATATATATTTTAGAGGTTACTTTGTACTAAGATGGCATGGCTCTGTTCCCGCATTTACGTCGCTGATATATCGATATAAATAATAAAAATATAAAATATTGGAAAGAAAAGGAGAAACGCAATTATATTGCATATTTTCTTTTTTTCACACTTGAAATGTATTAATAAATTTACATACAATTAATTTGTTTTGAATATAACATTAAGTTTAATCAGCTTCACGCTACGTCAACAGATAACATAAGACGACATTAAGTTTAATTCATTAAATATATTTGATACTTCCTTAACATGATTATTTAATGTATTTTTTGTATACAAAGTCTTGAGAAAGTTCTCTTGAGAAATATATCTACTGTAAATGAAGGCAACGTACTTGTCAATGATTAAAATGTATTGACATTACCTCGTTATCTAAACACAATATAAACTTTTATAAACTATGAATTCACAATCAAAATTTACTTTCCAAATACATATATTTTTTATTGTAGATGTCGCCATTTGAGCTAGTCCCGACAAATATACCTACTTTATTATTTTTGTTAATGTCACCAACGTTGACGTTTAAAATAATAATTATGGTAGACTAAACAACTATTAATTGTACTTCTTTTTTCAGCTTCACGCTGTATCCCACACGCAGCAGGGTAGGCAAAGGGAACCTAGTGTTAAGACACTCTGTTCCCTACTTTCCGCGGAATTCTGTAGGCATTTCGTGCTGAGTAGTTAAACTCAACGCCACACTTTGCCTTTTTTGAAATATAAATTTAAATAAATATTTCATTTCCTCAAGTGGGAATCGAACCCACAACCAGTTACACTTTGTGTCCCTGTGCGACGAACGGCCTCAATGTCCTTTTTTCTTTCTAGTTGTGGTTAAATAAAATAATCGTAATTTAATTATGTCAGATTCTATTAACCGACTTCTTAAAAGAGGAGCTCATCAATTCGACTGTATTTTTTATCCTTGTTACCTCAGAACTTTTGACTGTGTGAACCGATTTTGATGATTCTTTTTTTATTTGGAAGCTAGTGCGTTCCGTTAAGTTCTATTTTAATTTAGTTTATTTCCGACAATGGTATCTATGAGAAAATCATATAAATCTCAAATTTACATTATGTATGTGCGCGACAAATGGACAAATATCTAAATATCAACTCAACCGATTTTAATGATTCTTTTTTATTAGAAAGGGTACATATAAAGGATAGTTTGGTGAAAGTTTGGTTAAGTTCAGAGTATGAAATCCGGTTGAAATTGAAGAAGTCGATTTTTTTTATTAAAAAATATAATTATGTTATTTTTTCTGGTAAAATTTCTTTATACTCAATGATAAAAACTATTATATAAATTGCATTAGGCTTTGAACTATTACCATGCTAAATTTCATACAGTAGTTATTGGTATTTTAAGTAATTTACATTTTTCAGTTTTTATTTTTTTTAAAGAAAACTATAATGAAATTCGGAATGAAACCCAAAAAAAATGTACCTTGAGACCCTAGGCTAATACCATGCAAAAAATCACCAATTTCTGTCTGGTAGTTTTTGCGTGATTGACGAACAAACAAACCGACAGACAGACAGACAGACAGACAGACAGATGGACAGACAGACAGACAGACAAGAATTCTGCTGAGTGGTTTTTTAGGTTCTATAATCGACATATAAACCGACCTGATTTTTATTTTTTTTATATCTTTCATGTACAGAATTGACTTTTCTATCCTTTTATTATATATAGAGATTATACAGACTGTAGTCTACACGTGGCCACGGACTACTGCAAAGTGTTCGAAACTTCGGATTTCCAAAAATGTATAATACCAAATATACGCCATTAATCCAATTAAAATAGTTTGATTTAAAATGTTTAAAATGATATTTATAATAATACGGCATCTAAAATATGACGTAATAGATATGGTAGTAGGTTTGATTGTCACTCGTAGAAGTTAATATACTCAACCTATTTTTATCCTGTCTTGTCGCAACAGTGGGGCAGCGTTTATTTGTAAACACGGCGGTTGTGGATTCGATCTCAAGTCGGGGAATGATCATTTTTTATTTAGTATCATTTCCTCGCTCTTGTAGACAAACGCGGCGGTGAGTTCCGCCATTTAACATGATATGTCTCGATAATTAGGGTAGAGAGTGGTGAACGGAGTGTTATCCTGCTAGACGGAAAAAGTATATGCTACTTTTTTTAACTCAGAAAGAACAGTGTTGGGTTTCATTAGTTGGAATAAAGTAAAATATTTAGTTCTGCTCTGATTTTTCTTTTCCTTTTATACGCTTGACCGTACTCAAAAGGTAAAATCTATGGTAGTTAAGTGTACATGAAAAGATATCACACGTGATAAATTGATGTAGATCCTACAGAAACCATATGGTCAGCCCTAAGTTGAGGGTGGCTTTTAATGGAACTTTCATATTTAGTATATTATATGTTTAGTAAGTGCATGGATTATTAACAAATATTTACTAAATTAAACTTTTTTGTCTTGTGTGTTTTTTCGTTAAAGACGTTAAAAACAAAATAATTTGATTAAGGTAAAATAAATTAATTTTCATTTGTTTTAGAGACGTTATGTCTGGGGGTGATTTAAAAATTGAGAGGAATTATTTTATTTTTCTGTTTTCAGTAATTGATAAAGTCAGATTTCAAAGACAATATAATATATCCACAACTTATTTTAAGATATTTTAATAATACAATAGTCAAATTTATCTTGACATCAGAATATATATTTTTTTAATTAAATGTCAAAAGTTGAGATATTTTTGCTTTTCCCTAAAAAATCATAATTTTGGAATAATCATACCTACTTACGCAAAATACAAAAAAGCGTGGGCATTTAAATAGTAGTACATAACGTATCCTCTAGCTATGTATCGTGCGTGGGCTCAAAATACTTGAATGAAAAGTCTTCCCACGCTCATTTCTCAAAATCTCCTTCAATGAGAGAAGTCGTAAAACAAAGTAAAGAAAATATAATCGTGGCCAGATGTCGAAGGAAAATAGTAAAGGTTCGTACTCTGTACGTGGGCGTTGAACGTTAGAATGTGATAATAAATATAACATTGCTTGCCATTGCTGTTTTTACTGGCAACTTTTAATAAGTTTTAGTGGAGGTTACTCGATGTATTGTAAATTAAATAGAAAATCATAATTTTGTTATTTGGATACACTTTATTAGTAAGATTTGTCGTGGTGATAGGAAATTAATATATAATTTTATGAGAATTTATTATAAAGTATCATTTTGAATTATCTTTTTGCTTTACACGTGCCATCTTATAAAAACGGAGGTCATACTTTTGATTTGTTAAAAATAGGAGCGTTAATAGGTACATAACCAGATTGTAAGATTAAAATCTTTTTTATAACTTACTTAACTTAACTTAGCTTCACGCTTTATCCCTTGCGGGGTAGTCAGAGAGAACGGAGCGCCAAACGCTACGGTAATCTTTAACAGAGGCTTTATAGTCCTGCCATGCCTTCTTCTTTCTTTCTACTGCATCTTGCACTTCATCATCCCACCATTCATCACGCTTTTTGCTAAAGCCCCTTTTACCTTTAGATCTTTTTTATAATTTGTTAAAACGGTTGTTCAAGGCTTATTGACTCGTAAAATAAAACAAATATTATTTAGATTTGTAGTCAACGTAATATCAAGGTATTTGTGCATATAAGCCTCCGGGCTATAAAGTTACGTCGCCCGTAACCAAACCCACGACCCTTCCACGATTTAGAGGATATTATGAACGCTAAACAAACTTCATTGTTCCGGCTACCCTCGAATATAATCATTTGTAGTTTTGTTTACATTGTTAAGCAACATCTTATGTAGCTTATGTGATATTAAAATGATGTGTTGCTTTTTTTCAGATTCACACAATTTCTAGCTTAGAAAGCTTAGCTTAACTTAGCTTTCATTTTTCCATTTCCGTCTGAATTAAATAAAAATAAATTATCTACAATAGAGACCACGTTTACAACTACAAATCTAAACTGTACTGTCTCTGTGCCACTGCGCCACGACGTACTAAATTTTCGCTTCACATTAGTGGTTACCATATGTTTCAAGACACTCCGTTACCGTTAAAACACCTACTCTCTTGAGGCATTGTGAGTTGAGTAGTGGAACTAAAAGCCATACGCCATATACCTTGTTATCTGAGCGAGGAAATTAAAATTTTAAATATTTCACTTCCTCGAGGAAATCGAACCCACAAACTGTCACGTTTACAGTCACACGTTTAAGCACCTGCGTCATTACTAGCCTCAAATATTTCGATAATATAAATTACGATTTGACGCAGCGTCGCCCGATCGGTGAGTGTCTAATCTCAAATCTCTACGCCTCAGGGCTAAGAAATTGGGTAATATGATATAGGCGGAGTAAATTGAAAATTATTACTGTGTACTTTAGCAATGGCGATTTTTATTCATGAAAACAATGTTTATATAGATCTTTAGGATTGGAGTATTAAATCTCGTGGATCTTCTTGTGGTCTTGACGATCACCGCGATGATTGTGGGTTCCGGATTTTCACTCAAGAAGATGATTATATTCGTTTTTCATTCTTATCACTGTTGCCCTGGTGATAAGACAAAGTGTAGTGCTATGCGTCATACAACACGCAATCTTGTAGGGAATGGAGTATCTTGACACTACCTGTGCCTACCCTGCTATTTGCAGGATACATCATTTTATCAAAATATATCCTGTATGTCCAATCTAATCTAACTTCATGCTCTATCCCTAGCGGGGTAGTCAGAGGGAACGGACCGGCAAACGCTACGGTCTCTGCATACCTCTTTCGCCTCGTCCACTGTCGTCAACTTCTTTATACATACTTGTTTAGAATCCGTTTTCTAAACAAATATTTTTCTTTTCTAAGTGTGGAATAACACTATAAAAATGTTAAAAATATTCTGTTCTGATGCTCTTTACGTGACCTTCCTCCAGCATCTTTTTCTCCTACTTCTCTTACCGCTCACTTTTCCTCCATAAATCTTTTTTGCCATTATTTCATTACTCATACGTTCTACGTGCCCAAACCAAGCCAATCCTCCAAAATATATATGTATATGAAGCTTAACCGCTGTTATAAATTCCATAATTTATTTTTCCTTTTTACATTCAACTGATTACAAAAAAGTGTAACTGCGGCAACATTTTTATGTTTGTTATTACCATGGACATTTATGATATAAGTATATCTTTTTTTGTCAACATCATCACGACGACGCGTACCGACCAATCATATTTAGTTACGCGTTGACACCGTGTAGGACGTACAATATAAAATAATGTTTTTTGTAAAATATTTCCTTTTTTTATATTATTGAAGCTAATCATGGTGCCGGGGCACAAACGTGGGACTGTGAACGTGAAAGGTTGTGGGTTCACACACTTAAGGAAACGAAATATTTTATATTTTCATTTTCTCGCACTGGTAATAAAGTGCGGCGTTGATTTCCGCCACTCACCGCGCTATGTTACTATAATTAGGCGGAAAGTGAGAAAAGTTGTGTTTTAATAAATTCCTTTTATTTTAATAAATTCCTTTGCCTTTGCCCTACTTGAAATTGAAGGGTCCTCGCTCGCGATGTTAGGGATCTCTTCAAATCACTTGGTAAAATAGAACTCCTAAATACAACTCATAAATTTATGTTTATTAAGTACTTTAAAAGTGTATATGCTGCTGAGCTTTATTTGTAAAGGTTTTTTTAAGAAATATTTCCTTATGGCCAGTCGTACTACTAATTTTTATGTATAAAGCAATAGAATATGCAAAAGGATCCAAAATTTTCTCATATTAAAAATTTTCGAGACCTTGCTTGCTGAGTGGCGGAATTCAACGTCACACTTTGTCTACTTAACAAAACTATGAAATGAAAATACGATTTATTACCCTGAATGAGAATCGAACTCACAACGTCGACGCTATCTTACTGTGCTACGGCTTTTTTTATAATGTTATTTAGTAAAATTTGTATATTTAGCTTGGTTTTATAGAACGGTAAAAAATTGGATTTGTCATTTTACGTCTTAGTTTAATATAAATGACGTTACATATCCTCCACATGACAAAATACCCTCGCAATTATCATTGTCGTTAAAGCCTATTTGATGGACGTCGGACGAACTACTTTTTTGTGTTACTTTTTAGTGCACAAAATTAAGGTTTTTTGTGGCATTAAATGCTTACGAGTTAAAGTCAGGTTTTGGAAATAGAATAATTAGAAATGTCAGTCAAGAATAATTAATTAAAGTATATCTGTCCGGGTTACCCGAAGAAATTAAGCACTACGTTTTCCTTCTGCAAACTCAAAGAAGCAGACCTAGTTCTCTGATATTAATTGCAGCAGGTTATAGCAGGAATAGTTGACAGAGAGTCATATAGACAAACAGGCTATAAGGATTCCTTTTACAGAAAAGTTTTTCTCAAATTTAGATGTTGTGATAGATATTAAATTTTGTGACTTGTCTTGTCTGTGAGTTCAGAGGTTTTTTTTTTGTTTTTCGCCACAGATTTCGAACGTGTATTTTGTACTATATGGTATTTTTTGTTGCTATGTGTTTCCTTATTAACTTATTAGCTTATAGGAAATGAAGACTAATCGATCTCTCACTAAGTTGAGATGTTCGAGCTGTCACTAACAAACTTTCATTTCAGTTATCGATGCTTTAACATCACTCACAATTTAGGTCGTTTCCAACTTGTTGATGGACAGAATTCATTAGCGTTTACATTTAACGCGGTTTTTTCCTGGAAATTTATTAACTAGCTTTTTTATTCGTATATATATACATCTACATAAATATGTACATTGTACATATAACTAACGACCCAAACACAGCTTCGCTCCCTAAAATTTATAGTTATATTAAAAAATAAATTATACAAAATGTTTACGTAAATTTATTTAAATGTATATTTCCATTTCTTCGCTCTTGTCTCGAGGCAAAGCGCGGCGTTGAGTTCTGCCACTCAACACGCAATGCCTCTAGAATTCGACGGAAAGTGAAGAACGGAGTGTCTTAACACTAGGTTTCCTCTGCCTACCCTGCTGTGTGCGGGATAAATTCAAATTCAAATTCAAATAATTTTATTCAAAATAAGAAGTTACATGCTTCATTTTTTGAACGTCAAATTTACCACCAGTTCACTAAAATTAATGCCTCAGACCTGAGAAGAACCGGCGCATGAAACTCAGCGGGACCTATTTTTTAAAATCAATTTTAAACAAATACATATTTAATTATTTGTGACAATGATACCTTTGAAACAGACTGGAGCGAGCATTTCATTCCCAAGGCGTGTTATCATTTACAAAATCATTAATTTGGTAATAACCTTTAACACACAAACGTCTTTTCACAATTTTTTTAAATCGTGATATAGAAAATTCTCTGACGTTTTCTGGGATCCTATTGTAAAAGCGTA
>JAATLQ010035759.1:0-31899 GCA_013421005.1 Heliconius erato x Heliconius himera | reverse complement strand
TGATGGAAAAGTGAGCGGTAAGAGAGGTAGGGGGAGACCTCGGTTGACCTTCGAAAACACAGTATCAAAGATACTGGAGGAAGGTCACGTAAAAAGCATGAGGACCCCCCGAAGGGCATGTATGAAGAGGTTGATGACAGTGGACGAGGCGAAAGAGGTATGTAGAGACCGTAGCGTTTGGCGCTCCGTTCTCTCTGACTACCCCGCAAGGGATAAAGCGTGAAGCTAAGTTAAGTTAGGTTGTTTTATTGTATATCTAAACTATAAAACAACTCTTCATGGAACTGTACACTGTTTAATTGATTCAATTTAATTAAAAATTTTTATTGTTGTTTAATTTTAGCCTTTTTTTTTCGATTACTTTTTTTCAAGCTTCACGCTACATCCCTCTTTTAGCAAGGTAGGCAGGACTAACCCAGTTTTGAATACTCTATTCCTCACGGTCCACATTATTTTAGAAGAATTGTGTGTTGAGTAACGGAGCTCAACGCTGCGTTTTGCCTTATCAGAGCGAAGCAATAAAAATAATTCATTCTCCCGAGTTGGGATCGTCGAACCTAGCGTACCCACTCAAGGAAATGAAATATTTATTTTTATTTATATTTTCATTTCTTCGCTTTGGTGTCGAGACAAACAGCGGCATTGAGTTCAGCCTTCAGAATTCTGCAGAAAGTGGGGAACAGAATGTCTTAATACTAGAAGCACCCCCGTCACATTTTTGTCCCATACACAAGTTTGATTGAATGTAACTTTTTTATTTATTACTTATGTCGATGACACTTTTTGACTTTGACTAATTTTACACATTTATATAATTTAAAATATATTTAATTTTACAGCAGTAATATATTTATAGTAATATAATAATTTTACAGCATATTTTTCGAAAAAAAATACGATTTACCTAGAACTGCCGCTGGGTCATGTTTGTCTCGTCATTATTATTTCATAATTTGAAGGTATAATTTGACATATTTTCATACCTCGGGGACGACGCGAAGGTGAAGATGCGACGCGAAGGCGGAGAATAACACTAGGTTTAGCAGTCAATGCCTAAGTTTTTAGAGTTCCGTACCTTTTAAGGAATAGGAAACCTTATAACATCACTTTGATGTCCGTCCGTCTGTCTGTGCCTTTTTCTCAGGAATGCTTGGAGATACCGAGTTGATATTTATATACTCAGATCTACGATCCCTTGATTTCCTGTATTTCTACATTTACTTAAAAAAAGATATGGCCATTTATATAGTAAAAAACGTGTATTTCGACGCTATAAGGGGAATCAATTTAAAATTTAATAGGGTACTTCCGGTTGACCTAGAATTATGAAATTTGGCAGCTAGCATCTGCAGGTAGTATTAGTTCAGGAAAAAATTGTCAGGATGTTACTTTCCAGACCCATACACAGCTATTGACGAAGAACTTTTTCTTCTAAGTGCCCTAGCCGTTTCCCCCAGTTTATGAGCTCTAAGTCAGAAAAATAATGTGAAGGGTAGGATAGATAGAGGGAACCTGGGAGCCTAGTGTTAAGCACTCCGCTGGCATTTTCCGCCGCAAGTAAAGTTAAAATTCTCAAATTATAAATTATCTGTGAAGTACCACATATTCAAAAAAAAAATATCTGTAATAAATGCACCAATGAAGAAAATTTCAATTTTTCTTTGTGTTTTGTTTTTTCCAACTTTTATGTTTGTTAAAGAATAAGAATTCATTTTAAATTATTAAATGTGGTCTATATATTTTATGATTTATTTAAATAATAACTTTCTCATCTTATTCCAACAATCAATATAATAAGAAAAGTGGGACAAATTTATCAATGAAGGCAGTTCAAAGGAGGTCTAAATCTTCAGCACTTTTAGTGTTAACACTAGGTTCCCTCTGTCTATCCTGCTGTATATGGTATACAGTGTAAAACTGATTTTATGATATATAAAAAATATGACTATTTATAAGTTGTAGAATTATTCTTATTGCTATAAATTTGTATTTAATGTAATAATTAAAATCAGCTTCATGCTGTATCCCGAACACAGCAGGGTAGGCATAGGGAAACTAGTGTTAAGACAGTCTGTTCCCCACTTTCTGCCGAATTCTAGAGGCATTGTGTGCTGAGTGGCAGAACTCAACGCCGCGCTTTGCCTCAATACCAGAATGAAGAAATGGAAATATAAATTTAAGTAAATATTTCATCTCCTTGAATGGGGATCGAACCCACAATCAGTTGGTTATACAGTCACACTTTGTGCTCATGCACCACAACTGGCCTCATATAATAATTACTTTATATTAATGATTAATAAATCAAGACAATATTAGTAAATGTGATAACAATTTTCAAGAGCTTTGAAATTTATTTTGCATAAATTTCATATTTTAATGTCAATTAATTAATATTTTTTTAATATTATCATTAGCCAAGTTGGCATGACCACAAAATGAACTATTTATGTTATCTACACTAGTTGTGATATCATTAAAAAACATATTTTCTTCGTTTACAGAATTGTCCAATACTTTAATTTCGATTCTTTTATAATTTTTATTAGGGTGCAAAAATGAAGCACAGAACTGATAATTAAAATTTCTTCTTTTTTTATTAGAAACACACAAGTGTATGCCAAATTTACCTATATTAGACAGATTTACAATACTGTTCTAAAGAAGAATATTGAAGATATGTATATTTAAATATACATATATTCAAAATTTTATATAAAACAGACTTAATTTTCTGCAATAGTAAATTTGGCGAAGTAGAACTGTATTTTACTGAGAACAATGGCGATGGGTTTGATCCCTATTCTGGAAATTAATTATTTTATTTCCTTAATAACTGATTGGTGTTGAGTTCTGCAACCCAACATATAATATCTTGAATTTGGATGGAAAGTGGAAAATAGGCTCAGCATGCAATGCCTCAAGTGGCAGAACGTGGAGAATGGAGTGTCTTAACACAAGAATGCCTCTGTCAACCTTACTATAAGTGGGATACAACATTAAGTTAAAACAATCAACAAACATACTTACTATAAATATATACTTAAAATACAATAAAGAAAGTAAAAGAAATATTACCTTTTATGATTTCTGTAGAAGATATGATGACATCATTTTCATCCATTCTCGATTTGTAGCACAACAGGGTTGCTGATTTCTTTATTTTGACTTATTTTAAAAAAATCAAATGGAGAAATTTATAATTTTATTACTTATTGGAATCCATTTTATGAGCAATTTTACCTGAAATGGGATATTATGAATAGTGTTCAAATTGGACAAGGAAACGTTTGTCATATTAAGTTAATAATGTATTTTAAATTCATCAATTGTTATTATTATTATTACTGTCATAGATTTTTTTATGAGTACTTTGTATTATTTATGTAGTGTATTTAATTTTATATTAATTTTAAAAATATATTTTTAAATTTGTTTAAACGCAGTTTAATCCTATGTATTTCGCCTAATGGCAAGACCATAAATAGTTAATAATATTTTAAATGCAATTAAATTACTTCATACCATCTGTTAAAAAAATCTTGAATTGAAGTAATTGGTCGCCTTAAACAGACTTAGCCTTGGTTGTTGACAAAATATAACTGATGTAAAGTTCACACGCTCACTATCAAAGAAAGCTTTAAACTGTACACTTACACTAATTTACACTGTAACTAAAAAAACATCGATGACACAACAACTAACAACTTGAAAGTATTTGTATTTAGCCTATTTTGTTCTCATTATACTAGGTTTTTTTTACTTTTTAGTGTTACGGCGACGACGCAGTTCGTATTATAGGCGCCGCGTAGGAGTCTTTATTAGACGGCGTGGGTCGATTCCTTTACTCAAATGTAAGGTCATATCAACTGGAACTAGATTTGCGAAGCCTTCGTGTCACTTTAATTAAGAATTTAGGTTTTATTTCTACGCTTCGTCAAACAGATAGCCAACATACCGCTCAGCTGCGCGTTCGACACTATCACACTGTACAATATGTAAACAAGTACCGGGCGTAGCTATAAATCACAATGCTAGTAGCTGCAACGCAAGGTCACCAATTCTCGTTCAGGCCGAATGTAATTTTAAATGTTCTCCATTTAATAGGTGACGTATTTTATTTATTCACCAAGCCCGCTGTCCGACAGCCGTTGGGATGTACGGAACAAGACATTTCGCTCTTTTTTTGTAATTGTCAGCCTCGTTTTGTCAAAGTGACTGATTGTAACGACATCTAGCTGTTGGAATCGACTGTCAAGTATTATGAGAGACCCAAACGTTTCTACTTTATTATTGTCTATGGTATGTAACAGATCGTATAACGTAGTGCAACTGTAGACATGGGACTAAAAGCTGATTTTTTTTTTGCATTTATTATAAGAAAGTACGTATTAATTATCACTATTTGTATATGATGTATATTTTTGTATACTTATTTTTATTAAAATGTAATTTCACTTCTATTTTTTTGATATTTATATAATAAGCGTAGAATAAGTTATCTTCTTTTTACTTTTCTTATTTACGGTAATAAAATTGCTAATGGTACATTTGATGCATACCATATATTTAATATATCGTATCTTTAAAGATTCTGTTTTATCCAACCTAAATAAATAGCAAAAATCTATAAGTTCATGGGTTTAAGAAATAAAATCATCTCTAATTCACATATATTTTTTAATTTATTTTAAAACAAATAATAAAATCTTTATTATAAAAATAGTAACTTTTAATCTGAGACTTGTTAATTAATGCTTATATTACATATTCAAGCGTTACATAAATGTCTTGTTTATTGAGATGAGTTAAGTTGATCATTGACCACTTTGCATCTGTTTGAAGCTGCCATTACAGCACCAATAACTGCTGATCTGAAACCTTTAAGCAAAATAAACAATTAGTGATGTAAAAATAAGAATCTTAAAAAAAAATATATAACAAATTAAAAAAATCGCCAGTAAATGAGGCCAGTGGTGGCGCAGTGGCACGAGGCGTGACTGTAAAACCGACTGGTTGTGGGTTCGATCCCCACTCGAGGAATATTTACTTAAATTTATATTTCCATTTCTTCGCTCTGGTGTCGAGGTTAAGCGCGGCGTTGAGTTCTGCCACTCAACACGCAATGCCTCCAGAAATCGGCAGAAAGTGGGGAACGGAGTGTCTTAACACTAGGTTCCCTCTGCCTACCCTGCTGTGTGCGGGATACAGCGTGAAGCTGATTTGAAATAAAAAAATCGAAAATATTTGAATCCATGCATATATGGCAATTTGGATAGTTGACTACAGCAAGTAACGTACGAGACTGAAACTCTTTTAATTAGGACATTACTCGTATAAGCAGGTACTAATAGACACGTGAGAGCAATAATTGCGATCACAGTGACTTCGCGTTTACTTTAATTTGCTTCTTATTCAAGTACGTCAATAAGCAGTATTATGTAGTACCTACACATATTTAACTGATGATTTTAGCAGTCAGTATAATACAGCATACACTTAAAATGTTGTTATTTTCTTAGTATCGGTTTATATAGAATAGAAAAGAATGTAAATAAATACAGAGAGAGAGAGAGAATTGAGTGACACAAGGTTATCTCTGCCAATCTTATTATAAGAAAACTTATGAACAACAAATAATAAATATATAAATCATTACCATTCTGTTCTAAATGATAAGTTCCTTCAGCAGTCGATCCTCCTGGTGATGTCACATTGTCCTTCATAACAGCAGGATGACCTCCATTACGTAGCATTGCAGCCGCACCTAAGGTAGTTTGCGTCGCCAATTTTAGAGCTAAGTCACGAGGCAAGCCACATCTTACCCCACCATCAGCTAAAGACTCTATTAGCATGTATACCTGGAAGTAGAGATTGACTAATATTATGATAATTTAGGAAAAAAAAAATTAATTCAAAATCCTTCGCCTCTTCTCTGTTTTATGTTTCTAAAATAATATAGCAGTCGAAAAATTATAAAAGATGTTATATTTGAGGCTAGTCGTCAGACCACCACTCGAAGAAATGTAATATTTTTTAAAATTTATATTTATATTTCTTCACTCTGGTGTCTAAGGAAAGCGCGGCTTCAGTTCCGCCACTCAACACGCAATGCCTCCAGTATGTGGTGGAAAGTGGGGAACGGACTTAATACTATGTTCCCTCTGCCTACCCTGCTGTGTGAGGGATTCAGAATGAAGCTGTTTTAATTTTAATTTGATATCTTGAGTCTCAATTTTACAGGTTAGAGACCATTTACATTTTAATGAGAGTGAGATATGAACCCAAAAGTATGGTTTATCAGACACACTTACACGCCCCACATGAGTTACAGCTTACAAGTAAAAACGTAGACCATAATTTCTCAGAAATAACAAGAAAGGCCCCTGACATAGACAGTTATTTGCACACTCGTAGGTTAAACCTCAATATAGATTACAATTATCTAAAGTAGTTTACGATCTGTTGGTACCACTTCACAGTCGTTATTTGTCTATACTAACATAATAAAGCGGAAGAGTTTGTTTGTTTGTTTAAATCTCCGGATCTACTTTTCCGATTTACTTTCTTTTTGTTTTGTATGAAAGCTGCATTCACCAGAAGTGCTATAGACTATACGTATAACATTACGGTGTAAGTCTTATTTAGCCTTAAATAACGAAATAACAACAATAAGGAACGCCATAAAATTGCTTTAAAATTGCTTTAAGCGCGCGATGCATATATAGCTTATTATATTAATACTTTTTTGTATGACAAACTTATTCAATTTTATTAGATCTAAAATAAAAGCCTCTGTTACAGCCGCAAGCCTCGAGTCTCGCGGGGGGCGCCCTTGCCGCCGTTGACGTCCTCATACAGCCACGTAGTGATCATGATTGAATGTATTAATCTTTTGGCAAATGCAGCATAATTAAAGTATTATAGGTGGTATGCAGGTGAAGCCGCGAGTGGACTGCTAGTTTATTTATAAATATACTTATTTGTAAATAAATAAATAATGATTTTTTTTATGAAATGCATATCGAATTTAAATGTTAAAATAAATTATTGAAGACAAATCATTTCATTGACACAATCACTGTACTAATTTAATTTGTATAGATACACTTACATAAGCTGGTCCACTGCCGCTTAAAGCGGTTACAGCATCCATTTGATACTCTGGTACTTCATCACAGGTACCGACTGCTCTGAACAACTGAGATGCTACTTTAACATCGTCTTCTGTTGCTTTGGAACCTTTACTTAATGCTGCAGCGCCTTCTTTTACTAAGGCTGGGGTGTTGGGCATTACTCTGATCACTCTAGCTTCTTTTGGCAGTGCCTGTAAATAATGATTTAAAAATGTTATATTTATAATTTTTTTTATTACTACGTTTACATTTAAGTACTAAAGGACAGTGGGAAGATTGGGACCACTAACCAATAGCAATAAAACATATGCCCAACTTTTGTTAGGACAGCTTTGTTCTCACAGTTGGCCATTTAGAGACGTATATTGGCATAAAGTTTTAGAAAAAAATACAATTAATATAACGTTTTTTTTTTGTGCTTACAACATTTATTTTCTGGCAATACTTTATTTTGCACACTGTCTCGTCCAGTTGCCTGTCCAAGCATACCTGGGCACGGCACGGGATGGGTGAAGAGTATAATGCACCAGGAATATTTTTAAATTACATTATAATATTTTTAATAAAGAATTACTTAAAGGATTTCGTTACCTTTTTCAAGTGTTTGTCACATACAAACGATCACAATATATAAGCATCTATATTACATTTCGGCTTAAAAGTTACCATGTTTTATGATTGTAGGAAAATTATAATAAAAACAATCTGCTTCACGCTGTACACAGCAGGGTAGGCAGAAGGAACCTAGTGTTAAGAAACACCGTTCCTCACTTAGCGCCTAGTTTTGGAGGCATTGCGTTTTGATTGGCGGAAGTAAATGCCCCGCCTTGCCTCGACACCAGATCGAAGAAATGAATATATAAATAAAAAATCAGCTTCACGATGTATCCCGCACTGCAGGGTAGGCAGAGGGAACCTAGTGTGTTAAGACACTCCGTTCCCCACTTTTTGCCGAATTCTGGAGGCATTGCGTGTTGAGTGGCAGAACTTAACGCCGCGCTTGTCCTCGACACCAGAGCGAAGAAATGGAAATATAAATTTAAGTAAATATTTCATCACCTCGAATGGGGATCGAACCCACAACCAGTCGGTTTTACAGTCACACCTTGTGCCCCTGCGCCACGACTGGCCTCAATAAATTATAATATTACTTTTATATAGTATAAGCAAATAATATATAATTACATCTTAACTTACATTTTCAATAGTCTTTGTCGACACTCCCATAGCTACAGATATAAAAAGTTTGTTCTTAGAAGCTGGTAAATTTTGAACATCTTTGAGTGCTTTAATTACAACGTCTGGTTTCACTGACACGATTACTACCTCGGATTTCTCTACTACAGATTTGTTTTCATATAAGGCTGTTGCTCCAAGACCCTGAAAAAAGATATAAATAATCATCTTCACGTTTTAAACTGTGTATAGCAAGCTAAATAGAAAAAAACGTAATGGCATAATACTTTTATGCTATTAGTTATTATTTAAAAAAAAGCGATGGCTAGTCGTCGCTATGCAAGACATCAAAGGCTGATCCTGATAATAAAATCTGGGAATAATCCACGGCAGAAAAAAAACACTTATTATAAAAATAGTTTTTATAGAGTAGGCGGATAGACATGGGCGTAGAAAAAAGAGGTTCCGTGCCCATACCAGAATAGTTTGGTGTCCACCCCAAACATTTTACTAACAAAAAATTCGCCCCGAAAAATCGAAAAAAAAAGTTTATAAGAACATATGTATCTGTTCAAAGGTAAGGTCCAGACGCGCCACGAAAAATATCTTTAGATACGCTAATGCAGATAGAGTAGAATTCAATTCGACTGTATTTTTTTTATGTTAGTTATCTGAGAACTGACTGAGTGAACCAATTTGTTTTTTTATTTAAAGCTGGGGCTTTCTGTGTAGTCCCATTTTAATTTCGTCCATTTCTGACAATCGCATAAGTCTCAAAGTATGTGCGCGACAAATAGGGGAATAACTCAATACCACGCCAACCAATTTCGATAATTCTTTTTTTTTATTTTAAAGAATACACTTCAATGGTAGTTTAATCAGAGTTTAGAGTGAAATTTGGTTAGGTCCTGATTATGGGACCCGGTTAAAGTCAGTTTTTGTTTTTTAAATATACTATATTCAAATTTCGGAAAAATACTAAAAATAAATTAATTTAATGCCGATTTCAAAAATGTTTAAAAATTATTGGACCTGGCGAATTACCAATACAAATGAATATAACGTACATATCAGGGATACGTAATATCTTATCACTTGTTACTTACAGCAAAGTCAAGGCTGTGGTTACGCCAGTAAACAAAGTGATATAGGCCGTATAAAGTTTGCAAAACGCAATTCACTCTATTTATAAAATGATAAAATGATTAAAAATATGTACAGATAAATACTGTTCTATTTTTATGTTTATACTAGAGGGCCCGCGCGGCTTCGCCCGCTTATTAGGAGTGAATTCTAAAAAAAACCACGATACACGTGTTCAATTAAATATTTTTAATAGTCTGAATTTAAATTTTTATAAAAATCGGTGGCAATTTAAAGATTTTTCCTCAATAAACTTTCAACCCCTTATTTGAACCCTTAGAGGGTGAATTCTTAAAAACCACAAAATACGTCTTCAATAAAATATTTTTAAGAGTCCGAATTTAAAATTTTATAAAAATCGGTACAGACTAAATTTTTTTCCTATACAAACTTTCAACCCCTATTTCATCCCTTTAGGGTTAAAATTTTTCAAATTCCCTTCTTAGTGGATGCCCAGAATATGAAAATAAATATCTGCCCAAATTTCACGTTTCTCCCATCAGCGGTTACGGCTCTGCGTGCGTCTTACCTCAGTCAGTCAGCACAAGTCCTTTTATATATATAGATTCGCTTAAATAATTCTAATATTTAAGATTCTGAGCCCTAGTAGCGATTTGCAAATAGAGATGTGACAACGTATCTTATCGTTGTTATTCGTCTGCCCAATATGAGCAAAATGTACCTAAGGCTTGTGTAAAAATAGAAAACCTTGAAGTTTTAAGTTTTCTTAACTTCTTAAGTTCTTATCTATAATTTACAACTTTAAAAAGAGCTTGGATCTGTAGCAAATGTATGGAGCATTCATGATATAAATGTACCTACATTATATGTACGTCCATTCGTTATTCTATATACGTAATCGTCTTTTAAATAGTCTCTTAACATAAGGTTAATGTTACATTAGAATAGTACCTTGAACGCCTCAGCACTAGCGACATCCGCAGGGTGGCAGCTTGCAGTTATTTCGTCAGGTTTTGCTAATCCTGGGAAAATATATAGTATAAAACTATTTATAGAAATTTAAATATCTTTTTATATGATTTTATTTTTATCCGTATTTTTTATGAAAACAATAATTTAAGTCGTAAGATTGACATTCACATATGTGTTATTATCGTAAATTATCTCTTTTTTGTTTTACTTTAAGAGAAGTACAACGATAAACAATAATATCTTCTTATAATATGAACTAAAATTGAATAAGCAATATTTTTTCATTGATTGATGATTTCAACTTAAAAATATACATTGTGCATGAGAGATATGTAGTAGGCGTGAAATCTCCCCGTTTCTCTCTCTCTCTCAGCTGGAGAGAATAAAATTAAGTATTGTATACCTGCAGATATAAATCCATTGGCCAAGGCGTAGGCCAATTTGCCACCTCCAATAAATCCTATCTTCATTGCTTCTTTGAATGTTTCTGAAACAATAAGATTATAAAATGAATTAAAGTTGTTCGTCACAAAAATATAATATGAAGGCAAATTAATCTCGCTTGGAGAGGGTAGGTTATCATCATTACATCACACACGACTTACTCTTTTAATAGTTTAAATTGGTTTGCTTGTCATTACTATTCAAGAATTCTATTCTACTTGTTTTAAAAGGCCAATCGATTGGTTTCAAATTGTTTTTAATTAAATAATTGAAATAATCTTCAGCGATAAAACAATTAAATTTAAATAATATTTAAAATTTCAAAATGATAATTAAAAAACGGAACCCTTGTACGATTATTTTGTTGTGCGTCAAGAGCTTTTATCTCGAGATCGGGTGGAGGTATCAAGCTGAAATTAACATCACATATTCAGGTTTACGGCCTCTACTGAATAAAAAATATCAACATTCTAATGCAACCGAAAAATACGAGCATGCATTGTTAATGCTGCATTTGGTATGAAATTCGTCATATAATCAAAACTTATAGAGTACTTCTCGTGGCAAATTTTGGCATAAAGTGGACAATGCAGATAAGGGAAAAAACGGGAAAGGGATTTTTTTAGGCAATTGTAAAAAAAAGTTATTGATAACTTATATGTACATCATTCTTACAAAATGAGTCCATAATATATACGTTCGCAAACTTCGAGCTTCAATCCTGAAATTAGTACGGAACCCTCAGTGGGCCAGTCCAACTCACACTTAACCAGTTTTTATTTCATAATATCTTAATTTTCAGAAGTGGTCGGTCCTTAACTCATCATATCTAATTACATAAAATGCTCATTGTATTTCCTTAAATATTTGATTTAGAAAAAACATTAAATCGCAATATCAATTTAAAAGTCCTTAAAATTAACGCGCAAAGTTATTAAAATCTTTTTTAGACTAGCATAAGTCGCTAGTCTAAAAAAATCAATTTTAAAATTATTTTAATATATTAAAAAAAATATTGACTATTTAAGATCAATTTATTATATATTTAAATAAATTATGTTGGAAGCATAAAAATTTTAAATCATGGGCTTTGAAATAATCCAGAAATTTATATTTATATATGATGAAACTTTGGAAAACATTAGGAAGAATTTGAAAAAAACTCTTCTATTAAGAAGAGTTTTTTATAAAGTAATATTTGTATTAACAAATATTACTTTATAAAAAACTCTTTATAAAGTAATATTTGTAAAGTAATATTTGTATTAACAAATATTACTTTATAAAAAACTCTTTATAAAGTAATATTTGTAAAGTAATATTTGTATTAACAAATATTACTTTATAAAAACTATTAATTGAAATTAAACCAGAGAAGTGTATTCAAAGGAAAAAAAATGCTTCATAAATGCACGAGAAGACAAAAAAAAAACAAATTGTTTAATATTTCCCAAAATTACGTAAGATTATTTTGTGAAGACTGACAACTATGATAAATAGCGAGCTATTATTAGTAAACCAAATCTGACATTGTCACTTGACATTGAGATTTTAAAGTACAGTATCGTTAAAGAAAATAATAACTAAATTATTGTAACGTTTTTATTAATATCTAAGATAATCTCTATTTTTAAATATAAATAATTTATTATTTCAATATAAGTAATAAAGTCCTTTAAGCATATAACTTTTTTATAATCCAATATATTTTATAATTTCCAATATATTTTTATATTTACGTAATAAATTACTATTTTTATAAATAAAACTTACATATTTGAGTTTCTAACGTGATGCTCGGTTCGCGATTCTCGCTACACTGACTTCTCTTATCAGTGATGGATCAATATGCCGCAAACGAACTTATCAGAGACATGAGTGTAAGAAGGGGGGAGTCGGGTGGGCCTTGCCCACCCCAGAATAGTCTGGTGCCCACCCTAGAAATTTTACTTACAACCAAATATCTACGAAAAATTCAAAAAACAACATTTACACGAACATAAGCTATCTATCTATCCAAGGCTCCCAGAAAATATCTTTAGATAATCATCAGAGACAATGTTCTTATTCATATTATATTCTTAGGTATTGGATTTCAGGCTTGTCGCAAGCGTGCGACTGTGGACGCGACGGGTTGTGGGTTCGATTCTCACACAGAATTCTTATTCAGATTCTCATTTATTTTCTAATATAAAAAGCTCTTAGCTAATATAAAAAAAGAAAGTGGTTCATAACGTATGCTCGAAATTACTTTACTTATAATTCTTCCTTTTTAAATTCAAAAATCGGTTTTAATTACGGTTTTTTCGACAATCCAATGGCCCACGTTTTGTTTATTCAAAATAAAACAAATGCGGGGCTATTATTATCATAAGTAAACTTTATAAATCTACTACAGGGAGACCCGTCTAAGTTATAAGGATAATATGTATGTATGTAGGGGAGAGGGGGGTAGCTTAGAACAGGGGCACCTTTGAAAATATGTGTTAACAGAGCTAGTTTAAAAATAAATTTTGGTAGTTTTTTTTGAGTAGTGGCAGCACTAATCTGCACACGTGTCACTTGTCACCGCTGATATATGAGAGCCAGTTGTTGAGTTACGAGGAGTGTTTGATTTTGAGTAAAATTTTATGCATTTTTAAATAAACGCGTAAGGATCGCAGGGATCCAATTCAAGGTATAGGGTTTTATTTTTTCCTCTTTTAGTTAGAATGTTTCATATGTCATGTAATAAACTGGAAATTTCTACAATTTTTAAACTTTTACTTGAAAAAAAAACGATTGTAATTTTTCAATTACCCCTGAGGCAGCTTTGAACAAAATAAAGGGGGCAGTTTTGAATATTATTATATGTAAAAAAATACCGCGAAAGAAAAACAAAACTATACTGAACTTTTCTTTACAAGAAACTGACTCAAAAATGCATTTGGAATCAAAAGAGGAAGTGACAATTTACTGTGAAGAGAATGAAGATACTGAAACCTGTGCGTATGAAGACTACGAAATGGAATTAGACTACAACTTAATAAATATTCGAGACTTCGTTTTAGCGAATGTCTCATCATCTGTGAATAGTAAAAAAGTAGCTTGTATATTTTTTTCTAAGAAAGAGGACAAGTGCTACTTTAGTTTTTCAAAAGTCTTACGTAGACTACACTTGAAGCCAGTCGTGGCGCAGCGGCACGAAGTGTGACTGTATAACCGACTGGTTGTGGGTTCGATCCCCACTTGAGGAGATGAAATATTTACTTAAATTTATATTTCCATTTCTTCGCTCTGATGTCGCGGTCAAGCGCGGCGTTGAGTTCTGCCACTCAACACGCAATGCCTCCAGAATTCGGCAGAAAGTGGGGAACGGAGTGTCTTAACACTGGGTTCCCTCTGCCTACGCTGTGTACGGGATACAGCATGAAGCTGATTTAAACAAAATATTTTTTAAATAAACAGCTTACTACCTTGAACTTAGAAAAATTAAATTTAAAGTAAAACATGGATGTAGTACGTGACGCAACTGAAATTGGGGGAAGTAGTCTACGTAAGAAATAAAAATCAGCTTCACGTTTTAACTCCTCCTCCGGCCTCGTTTTGTTTTATTTTCATAATATTAGATTTATTCTATAATTGATCCCATAATGTTAATTACTTCTAGGAAGCCAAATCTACTTTTTTGTTTGTTAATTTTTTAAAGTCTATTAATAATATTAAAGTTAGTTAACACTAGTACTAGTACAATCGCAATATTAAACTATGTATATTATTTTTTTAAGTTAACTGATATTTGATCTCCGTTTGTAATGTTAAGTTTATTAATAAAGTTACTTAAAAGTTTGATAAGCCTTTTAATTTCATTGAATTCGATGATAATTCAAAACTGCCCCATATATGTTCAAAGCTACCCCGCAAGGGGGGCAGCTTTGAACATTTGACTACTGCTACTAAAGTTGACACTGCACCTTTAACTTATATATTTTTCTACATATGATGCTACGATTGTGTGGCACAATAGTTGGAGCAGTTAAAAACTGTAGAATTTTTAGATATGACACAAAGTTTAAAAATCGTTCGAATGTGCCCCCCTCTCCCCTACCTATGTGTGCGCGACTAATATTTTAATGGGGTAAAGTAAAATTTTATTAAAAATATTTCATCGGTATGAGTTTTTTAAGTTCTACAATTTATGACGTCATATCATGAAAAGAAATATGTAAATAATAAGTATATGCAAATATCCGAAGAGCATCAAGCAAACACAGTTCTAATTCTTCTCTATCAGTAAGCTCAGTCAAAATGATATTATTTTTAAAGTAAAAACTAAAAAAGCCGAAAAGGTTTAAATTCTGTGCATTGATAAACGATAAAGATATGTAAATATATTGTGAAGGTAGAAAGTATAAATGAAGTATCTAAAGAACAAGTAAAATAAAATCAAATAAATCAGCTTCACGCTGTATCCCGCACACTGCAGGGTAGGCAGAGGGAACCTAGTGTGTTGCGGGCATTGTGTAGTGGCAGAACTCAACGCCGCGCTTGTCCTCGACACCAGAGCGAAGAAATGGAAATATAAATTTAAGTAAATATTTCATCTCCTCGAGTGGGGATCGAACACACAACCAGTCGGTTTTAAAGTCACACTTTGTGCTCCTGCGCCACGACTGGCCTAAAGAACAAGTAATAATTATATAAAACATTGTAAATTTAAGATGTAAATTTTTTTTAAATAAACGCCTCTTGTATTTTTTTAAATATTGTAATAATAGTATTTAAAATAAAATAAATCAGCTTCACGCTGTATCCCGCACACAGCAGGGTAAGCAGAAGGAACCTAGTGTTAAGACAGTCCGTTCCCCACTTTCTGCCGAATTCTGGAGGCATTGCGTGTTGAGTGGCAGAACTCAACGCCGCGCTTAGCCTCGACACCAGAGCGAAGAAATGGAAATATAAATTTAAGTAAATATTTCATCTCCTCGAGTGGGGATCGAACCCACAACCAGTCGATTTTGCAGTCACACCTCGTGCCGCTGCGCCACGACTGGCCTCAATAGTAAAAATAATAGTATTTAAGTTTAAAATTTACCACTGTAACGTTAATATACATAAATTAAATAATATTTAAACTTAATTTATATTCTATAAGCGGTTAACAGGCTACTACCATAATAAACAGATTTACGAGCAGCACTAAAACGCTCTCTTCAGCATATTGGCGTACAAAATGGAAAGCCTCCTCTGGAGTCCCCATGAAATATAAGGTAAACAATAAGTCAAAAAATGTTACTAACATAAAATCATATGGACCAAAAGAAATAATGTTTATAACTGAATCATTTTAAAGGTTTCAAATTTGTTTTTTTTTTTAAATAAAGAAAACCTACTGTATTTCTAATACATTTCTTATATCAATCGAATTCACACCTACGTGTAGACAGATAATCTCAATTGCGTCATTACAAACTAAATGCATAAATAAAATGGTAAATTAGGAAATATTCCATGAAAATTTTATCAAAATGTAATTTGTTGTGTTGTTAAATAAAATTTGCATTTAATTAAATCGTGTTATTATCGCCATTCGCATTTTTTTAACTTAATAGATATGAACTTTGAAATTTCAGTTATTTAATTTTATAATTTATCGCTATATCCTTCACATAGCAGGGTAGAGAGAGAGAACCTGGAAATCAAAATTAAAATTAAATCTTCTATCTAATTCCGAAATCTTGAGACACTGCGTGTTGATTAGAGGAAGTCAGTAGCGAAGAAATATTTTTATTTCCTCAGTGAGAAAATTTTGCGTAAAGTAGGAAACCGAGTATTTTACGACTGGGTTCCCTCTGCCTACTCTGTTATAAGCGAGATACAACCTGACGCTGTATATAATCTATTTTATAAGTAAGTCTTTACTAAGATTTTTACGGAATGCTCACTACTTTAGATGTTAATCAATACGCATATTATTATTTCTGTAATTAATAATCCTAGTTGAATCCCACTTACCTATACAAAACTAAATATCACTTATACCGTTTTAAATAACAACTACACTACTCTAACTAATTTACTATTAATTTAAACTAAATAGTTAAAGCAACTAGAAATATCTACCAATTAAATTACATCCATATATAATTAAATGTAATTACTTCTAGCACATTCAAGATAAATACTATAGTATTAACAACAATATACATATATTTTGACACAGTTTGTAAAATGTAGTAGGTATAGTATAAAATTTTTCCATAACCCTGCCAGGGCTCACGATAACATATCTCATTTGATTACACTTCACTATTTGTGATTGCGATGTGTTCTTTAGTTGATGTGTAGAGGTCAATGACCATTATTATATATATTATTTTGATGTGTGATTTTTTTCAATAAATATCAGTTTATTTCCTATATATTAATATTTATTGACATATAAGAATCGGTCTAAAATATGGATCATTTTTCGATTTCTGTCTTTTAAAAGAAAAAAAAAGCTATGTGATTTCAATTTTTAAGCCCGTCGGTCCGTCTGTTAAGGCAATTTTTCTCAAGAAAGAGCGAAAGTAACAAAGTGAAATTAATACAATATCTTTGGCACATTATACAAAAACTAGTAATTTAACACGATATGAGCGATTATGACAAAGCATAATTGTAATTAAATATTTCAAAGGAGATAATATATAAAATTTAAATAGCCCGGCTGTTAACCCTTCTATTTTGCAAATAATTTACAATTTCTTTATATCGATGCTCACGATTACAAATTCTGTTATATTACGTACAAAAATAGAATATTTCAGAGTTTTTGTACATCCAAATGTAAAGTGATTCGTGGTTTAGCGTACGGTTGTAAGCGCTGGCTGTGGGGTCGATTCTCACTTGGGGAATTGATTGTATTTCAATAATTTAAAATTTTCCACTCTTATTTCGATAATATTTGGGCCGAAAGTATGTATCTCAGCTTTAGGTATGCACTCCTCATTCGAGACGCTAATAAATTGTTACGTTATAGCCCAAGATCTCAGGGACCCCAGACCAACAAAAAGAACACGCTCACCTGCGTTAAAGTAGAAACGCTCGTATTTAAATATGTTTTTACGAATAATATAAAAAATATATATTTATTATTGCCAGATCCTTTACAGGAGTAAAAGCCCGCGTACTTCCGCCAGATGTTAAAAGTTCTTTAAATTTGTGGCGAATAACGTTATACTAGCAAGCCTCAATTCAACATATATCATTTATGGGACTGTTTAAAGTTTATGCTAAAATATAAGCGAGAAGAATGCAAGAGAGATCCTAAAGGCCGTTATCGTAAAATTGAAGTGAGAGTAGGCGACTTGAGTGTAAATTGCCTGCTGTACAAGATGATGCAATGCTCATTGCATAATTTGAATGCGAGTTGCAGACTTTAGTCATCACTCTAAAAAAAGGGTGTGAAAAAAAGAAGGGTGGGCGGTAGAAGGAGATCTCGGTTGACCTTCGAAAACACAGTATCGCAGACACTGGAGGAAGGTCACGTAAAAAACGTGAGGTTCCCCCGGAGGGGATGTATGCAGAGATTGAGACAATGGACGAGGCGAAAGAGGTATGTAGAGACCGTAGCGTTTGGCGCTCCGTTCTCTCTGACTACCCCGCTAGGGATAAAGCGTGAAGCTAGAATAGAACAGAATAGAATATAATTTAGCTTTAAATAATATATCAATAGGCACATATTATTATTAGATATTTAGTTTCAATATTGCGTCTGACTATTTATTGAAGTCAATTTGTATTGTTCAGCCTTGTCGCCAATTTACTTTGTAATAAGCGTTAATAGAGAGACAGTGTATACTAAATGCAGTGGGTATATATTACCAGAATGTTATATAATGTTTATTAATAAAAAAATTATAACAGATCGGTGTCTGAACATGGAAGATATACAAGAAACAATGTTATTCGGGACCCTTATTAATATAGTAGAATCCAAAACACTTTTAATAACTTTTTAATTTTTTTTGTTTGTGCGCTTGTTATCGCTAATCTCAGAATCGGGTTAACCGGTTTAAATGCGGCTTTTACGATTGGATTTTGGCAAGCTTTCGTTAATATATACGGTTAATTTTATTACAATCGGTTTATAAATTAAAAAGTTATATCAATTTAAAGTACTTAGTTCGACAGATTTGCTAATTGCTTCAGCACATATTTTATACACTGTTTTACTGAATTGGCTAAATCTTTAGTTTTTAATTTGTATGATAATAGAAAAAAATCGAGATTGTATAACGATGAAAAACACCGAGATTTCAATATTTGGGAGAAACTGCGCTTGCCGTGCACGCTGCTATATTTTCCTTTAAATGCAATAAATCTTGCGAGAAAAATCAAATAAATTCTCAAAAGACTTAAATTATTATCATGGCACAGTGGCACTAGCGTGTGACTGTAAGCGCAACTCGTGAGTTCGATACCTACTCGAAGAAATTAAATATTTATTAAAATTTATATTTCCATTTTCCTCGCTCTGGTGTCGAGGTTATTATTTAAAATGAGTGTTTAAAGTTCAAATTTGCCCGCAGTTACGGTTTTACTTACCTAGACATGTGAAATAACTAAACAGGTTTTTTTAAATGCGAGAATCAAATTAATTTCTAAAACACTTAAATTAATATTTATTTAATGCATAACCAAACTAAAATGGTTAATCCATTTTTAAGGTTCTGTACCTCAATAGTAAAAACGTAACCCTTATGGGATTTGTTGTTCGTCTGTCCGTCTGTCAAAATCATTTTATTTAAGATTGCCTTGAGGTATCAATCTGAAATGAATATCCTTGGAGCACAGAACATTCCGATTCCACACTCCATTCCGATTCACACTTTTCTTCTCCCCACTTTCCGTTAAATTCTGAAGGCATTGCGTGTTGAGTGGAACTCAGCGTCAGTTACCAGAGCGATGAAATGAAAACATTAAATATTTCCTTTCCTCGAGTGGGAATCGAACCCACAATCTGTCGCATTTACAGTTGCACGCTTGTGCCCCTGCTCTACGATTAACCTCACTGTAATATTTATATAGTT
The DNA here is from genome assembly GCA_013421005.1 of Heliconius erato x Heliconius himera. Lineage (NCBI taxonomy): Eukaryota > Metazoa > Arthropoda > Insecta > Lepidoptera > Nymphalidae > Heliconius > Heliconius erato x Heliconius himera. Next base: position 12,011 of record JAATLQ010035759.1, on the reverse strand, counting down.
GCTATTTTTATTAATTATATTTAAAGTAAATAAAAATAAATATAAAATATAAACAAATGGCTATTCAAATGTATGTATATGTTAACACACAAGTATAGGTTATGCCTTAGGCATAGTATATAAACATAATAATAAATAGTAAGTACTTATATAAAGTTATCTCTTACAAGGCTATCCAGAACGTTGAACGACATCATGTGCATAAGACAAAGTCCAGCGTGATCGAGAATATATTTATTATAATATTTATAACTGTACTTAAACTCAATTCTTTATAATGTAAAAAATATTCTTAAAATGATCGCCGGGCAATCGAAAATTTGACAGTTACCAATATCGGATTAACATACCTATGAACTTTAAGTTAAAAAAAAATACCCTGTGTTGGCATTAAATAATTTGTATTTACTATATTCCGTCATATAATTATTAATATTATATTAAATTTATATTAAATACTTATTATCAATAAATAAAAGAGTTTTTATTTCCTTTTTTTTATTGATATAAAGTTCAGTGTATTGTAAAAATTTACTTCAACTGCACTTTAAAGCAATAGCGGTAAAATATTTTCACCATAAAAATAAAATTGGTTACAAAATATATTTAAAACCCAAATTTAATTATTTGTACCCAAAAAAACATAACAGAACAACAATTTTAACAATTCATATAAAATTACACTAAGAATAACATAACATGGATAAGAATTAGGAACAGCCTTTAGTCGAAAATTGTAGTATAGTAAGTAGTATGTAAGTACAATAAACAGATAAAGAAATTTAATTGTTTAACTAAATCTAAAATATCTAAAACAACTTACGTTTAATCATCTTTAGGTCTGAGTACACAAAAAATAAATAACTGTCACAAATCAGATCTACATATGTTTAAAATTAACCGAAATCACATAACTATCGAGACTGTTAGATAAATTAAACAAATGTTTTTTATTATTATAACAATACAACTTTCATAATTTTGTGCTTATGAGTCCATGGAACAATGTGAACTGGATAGCGTCCGATGTGTGTCCTCCCAGCGCATACAAGCACGAGGAAAATACATAAAACAATAATCATAAATAAATAATGAGGAAACCTATATGATATAATAAGTAAATATCAAATGTGACTGTCGCTGTGGCTATCGCATATAAGGAGTTATAAATAAAAATATAAATGTATTTATTTTTCAATGTGCAACAGGAAGTACTATTAGTTACTTAAGATTTACTCTCTAGGTTTTGAAAATGTGGTAAATTTCATACAAAATGTACCAAAAATTTGGCATAAATACTTATTTTTTGATTTCTTTAACTTCTTAGCTTGATTTTTTTTGCTCTAAAGGATCATTAAGCTAAATATTTGACATTAATTTCAGCTTGATACCTCCACGTGATCTCAAGGTAAAGAGTATTGACAGACGGCCAACTAAGTAACATAAGGTTCCGTTTTGTCCTTTTCAGATACCTATTTAATCAATTAACGAAACAATGATAACTTAAGTAGTCAAATGTACCTAGATGTAGAAATATTTTTCCTTGTTTTTCTTGTTCATACGATTTTTTCAGGATTATACGTCATTACGTCAATTTCGCAGAACAAATTTTTATGCGTCATTTCTCTAAGTTTTTGTTTTAAAATCTTGCATCTATCACTATTCTCGAGGGATAATTGTATAGGTTGTCAATTTGATTTTACATAATTCTATTCAGCATTTTCTTTTAGCTTAGAAAGTCGCAGTGCTCAAAGCTACATTTTTTTCCAGACTACTATTACTAGTTATTACATTTTTTTTTCTTTTCCTGCGTTGAGTTTCGCAATTCAATATGCCTTTAGAATTTGGCGACAAGTGGAGAACGGAAGTATCATATGTGTCTTAACACTAGGTTCCCAGGTCGCCTCTGCCTTCCCTACTATGTGCGGGATAAAGAGTGGAACTGATAAAAAAAAATCTTCAGTAAACTTTTGAATCCACAACCAGCGTGAGCGCCTCAATGCTTAAAGTCTACTTTATTTATAATACTAAACAAATTTATTTATAAATCATATCTTGGTTTTCATAACCTGTGTGACTGTACACATGTCATATATATTAGATAAAGCTCGTTATCTAATACGTCATTAGGATATCACACAGTGTTTAATGGACGGCGTTATTAGTAAATAATTGTTTATTGGTATAGGTAAATAATTGTTTATTTCAACAAAATATACCTATAGTATATTAATATAGTATATTGATCTATTTTCTTTCATCATTCAAACGGATTTTTTGTCTTAAGCTCACCTTCAGCAGCAGCAGCTTCTAGTCTAGGTAAAGATATTTTGTTTCTGTCGAATTTCAGAGACATTAAATATTGGTTAACGTTTAAAATAAATAATCGGCAAAGTATATCATAATATGGAGTGGCCTCCTATTAGGGTTCGAATTCACAACAATGGTGCAAACAGCGAGACAGTCAGTATGCCACAAGGGATGTTTGATGTACCTACCTAATAATTTGTAAAATTGAGATTTTTAAAATAGTATAGGATCCATTATGTTCAAAGGAACACGGACAAACAAATAAAATACAAACCAGTGAAAATTTTTATCCTATACAAATATACTTATAAGGTAAAAACGTGAAAACCATCGTTTCAATATAATTCATTATATACGTACATGACAAATATTTGTCATAATATCTATTTATTCCATATAAAAAGCCCCAAAGACTGAATACTTTGAAGTAAATAATTAAAAATAAGTAAGTAGTTACATAAAGAAGAACTATTTACAAAATCAGCGAATTAAAGTAGCCTGCATGGGTTTGGTAATATCCGGTCTAACTTTTCACCCAAATTTTTGTTAATGTTGCACGTACTTTGCTTGATTAGACATAAAAATATTTTGTTATAATATTAATTTATCTGATTTCATTTCGAACTCACAACCATTGCATTGTGTTGTTCAATAATCTGTTGACCACTGTTATGCTCTAACTATACCTAAAGGTCTGTGCTGTGCTATACTTATCTGTACGAAAAATATAGAATTTTGGTGTTGAGCACGGTGTAAGCAAAACAAAATAATAAATAATATTTTTTATTTTTGTTTTTTATTTTATTACTTACACACTAACATAATTAATTATTTTCCCACCTGAATTACTTTCTTGGTCTAAGAACATTATCATTTTAAAAAGAGGTAAAGTTTTAGCCAATTAAAAAAATGCTTATTTTGTAGCATGATTGTCGCAAGGAATTTATTATATTGTCATAACTTTTTTATTTATAAACTGATTGAAATAAACCAACACAAAATATTAAGGGAAGTAAAAAATCGTGAAAACTGCATTAAAATCAATTAAGCAGTTTCTGAGATAAGCGTAAAACTTACAAATGGACACACAAACAGACAAATCGACAAATAAAGAAAAAACTAAATTTTAAAAATCATTGTTTTGATATTTCAATAATAATGGATTTTGGCTTAAAGCAGATATTTTCATGAAAATGTGGTTTTTTTTGGGGTAAATTTTTTGTAAGTTAAATTTCTAGGGAACTAGACTATTCTAGCGATGAGTAAAAAAAAAATAACGAGAAACTTAAATAAGACGCCTAAAATTTCCCATACAAAAAATCTGAAAGTAGAGAAAGACAGTTTAAGCCCTTCATTACTATTCATAAAAAGACAAAACAATATTTTTATAATATACTTATTTATACAATACCAGTTAAATATACACGTAACTGGTAAATAAGTTTCAGTTGGTAATTTGGGAGATATGGGTAAGTAAAGTATACACCGATTAGGTATGAACATATTTGTTTTGAGAAAAGCTTACTGCAAATGTTTGTGGCGCCAACTATGTACTGTCAATGTCACCGACATTAAAATATGTGGGTTCTGTACTAGCTGTTTACGCGAAATAAGTGTCAAGTAAAATTATATATGTTTTTCAGTAGTATGTATCCCAGGTTAGTCTTAGTAGAGATATTACGTGCCGACAAAAATGAAGAACATGTTCCAGCTGTTAAATTCCAGCTACGGAATATGTTCTAATTTTCGTTCCTTATCCGTCTGTTCCTGTTTTTAACCTTCATTCCTAGTTCCTAGTTTAATGGTATCGAGCACTGTCAAATTTTCGAGACATTGCGTATGGTGTGGCGGAACTGAATGCCGCGCTTTGCCTTTTTGCCGGGGCAAGAATAAAATCAAAATATGAATAAATAATAATTAATTTAAACGCTTGCGCTACTGCGCCACGACGGCCTTTGCCTAGTTGTTAATAAATATGATATAAATAAATATCAAAGAAATTATGAAATTTTATGTACCAGGATTGAAATATATTTACTAAAATTTTTATGTATAATAGAGTGTCAAGCGTTCGGTTTTACAGTTACACGATGGTTATAAGTTCTTACAACGTTTGGATTTCTACTATATAAAAAAAATACACAATTTTAAAAATAATTAGAGGGACGTGCATATTTTTATTTAACGACGAAAATAAGTAAACGTCTAGAATGTTAAAAGTGGCGATAGTTTTTATACTATACAATGTTAAGAAAAAAATATTAAAAATATTGTTTATTTCTTTTGTTCTTTATTAAACAATTACTAAATATATATAGCTCCCGGCTATGACTTAATTACAACAAAAGTCATGAAAGAGCTACCCTACTTGGCTATCTTATTGTTAACTGCAATATTTAACGCTATCTTGCGGCGAGAATTCATGCCCGCTCAGTGGAGAGTAGCTGAGATTATCCTCATTCCCAAACCTGGCAAAGATCCGGATAATGTCACATCTTACCGTCCTATTAGCTTACTGCCTGTAGCTTCGAAGATCCTGGAAATACTTATTCTAAAACGATTATCTCCAGAACTTAACAGAAGAAATATTATCCCATCTCATCAATTTGGCTTTCGCGAAGCTCATGCAACTATTGAACAAGTTCATCGCATGGTCGAAAAATACATGACGCATACGAACACGGGAAATATTGCTCCGCAGCATTTCTAGACATATCACAGGCATTCGATCGTGTGTGGCATGAAGGTCTTCTTTACAAGATTCGTCAAACTCTCCCCCTTAGTTACTTTGCCATTATAAAATCATATCTTCATCAGAGACAATTTTATGTTAAGCACGTTGAAGACAGAACTGGCCTGTTCGAAATCAAAGCAGGCGTTCCACAGGGCAGTGTAATGGGCCCTGTCCTTTATCTAATTTACACCTTCGACTTACCAACTACAGAAGAAGTTCTCGTGGGGACATTTGCCGATGATACTGCTCTCATCGCATCTCATGAAAATCCAGCAACAGCGTCAGTAATGCTACAAAAAAGTTTAAATAACATATCGGTGTGGCTCGAGGACTGGAGAATTAAGGTTAATGAAACCAAATCGGTGCATGTAACTTTCGATCTTAAACACGATACTTGCCCCAGTGTGGAACTTAACGGAGTAATAATCCCTAAATCAGAAAGTGTGCGCTACTTGGGCATGTATTTAGACAGACGTCTTACATGGAAAAAGCATATTTTTACCAAAAGAAAAGCTCTAAGTGCACAATTCCGAAAGCTTTATTGGCTCTTGTCACGGAAATCAAAACTCTCGTTGTATAACAAACTTCTCCTGTACAAAGCTATTCTTAAACCTATGTGGTCTTATGGAGCGGAAGTTTGGGGAACTGCAAGCAACTCAAACTTAGACATAATCCAACGCTTTCAATAAAAATTCTTCGCATAATAACGAATGCCCCTTGGTATGTCACTAATTCTCAGCTACATCGAGATCTAAGGATACCCACAGTGAGAGTAGAAATTACCAATAAACATAAGTCATACTCTCATCGCATACACAAACACCCCAACGTGCTAGCCCAGAAATTAATGAACCCAACATTTGAAAGACCATTCAAAAGACTAAAACGGAGAACCCCACTGGATCTTCTCCTGTCATAAAATAGAATCTCTTAGGAGACCGTTAAATAATGTGTTTATGCCACTGGGCGTATACCACCAATGACATTAAGCTCCTAACCACCAGCTAAATGCCCAGATGAGGCAGTCGCAGATTTCTTTGACGTTATTTAAAATATATATATATATATATATATATATATAAATATGATAATAAATTTAAGATTATAATAAACATTTCTTATTTTCAATCCTCGGTAGTATAGTGGTAAGTATCCCCGCCTGTCACGCGGGAGACCGGGGTTCGATTCCCCGCCGGGAGGTTCTTTTTTCATTTAATTTTGTTATTTGATTTCTATTTATGTTTTATATTAGATACTGGTAATCAAGATTAATGATACAAATATAATAATTGTTAATAATCTTTTTAAATTATATTATTGTTCTTATAACGTGAAAGAAATCCCTATCACAAATAAAATATTGTGCACATTCAAATAATACAAAATAAAAAAAGTAAAAAAAAATATTTTACCATAAGTACGATCATAAAATTCTATCATCAGAACCGATCTTTATAAAGTTAAAAACTTGTTCGTTATTACAAATAAGAATAACAACGCCATCTCTGTACAGATATCGTTACTAAAACTTACCCATAGACTAAATTTAACTAACTGCTAGGTCTTTAATAATGCAATTTATTAAATATTTACGTAAGTTTGATAAATGAATAAGTAATAGGTATAAAGTACTTATAATAAAATCTTAAAGAAATCTTAGAATTTTATTTTAATTACATTATAATTATAATTATATGTTTGTATTTTAATATAAAAATCCTCTATTACAAGTGAACAAATAAATACACAAACATTTTTTCATTAATAAAGTGGAATAATTGTACTAAAAAGAATTTAATATTATTATCTTTACTTCATAGAATAAATAATCTGTGGAGTTATATCTGTGATCTGTCAAATTACTTTTATTTCACGTATTTTTTGTTTCATTCGCGCTCAATGCGTCGACTGCGATGCGTTACGCTGCTGTGACGGTTGCTTGTCTATGGGAGTACCCGGTCGTGTTGAATTAGTGGCTTATATTTTATGATCAGTGAGTTAAAGGAGCATTATTTATTTCTATGTATGACAGTGAATAAAATAACTATTTAAAAATGGCCTTGGAGGGTGTGAAAAGTGAAAAAAGTGAGGAAAACAACGGTAATCTCCCGGACGGCAAGGCGAACGGGATCGACAACAAAAGTAAACAGGTAAGAATCCAATATGATTTTCGCGATATTTTAAATCGTATTCGCGTTCTAAAACGATTAAATTTGAGTATCATTATTTTTTAAAATCTTATATCAAGGGCTTTGGTTCAAAAAAAATAAAATTACTGAACTACGGCATTATTTTGCGCAGCTCTAATAGCTGTATTGCAGATTGCGACCGGGATACTTGGGTAAGGGTGTCACTGAGCTCACGGAAATGACCTATATCTTCTATTTAAAGCTTTATATTTTTTAAAATTATACGTATGTTAATATCTTGATTATGTTCTGCGTATTAAAAACAAAATATTCGATCGTTCAAAAGAAAAACCTGCTGGTTATTTCAACCGTTTCGCATAGAGTTAAATTATGTAATATATAAATTGTGTTTTCTCTTTACTTGAAATAAAATTTATAACGTCGACATTATATTATATTATAAAATTTAACTGTATTTTCGTGTTCGGATTACTTTAATGTTCGATATGTAAATAATATTATATATTGTAAATATTATTATAAAAAGTAAATAAAATCAATGCAAATCAAGTAAATAAAACTTTCAAATAAATATATTCATCATAATTATAATAATAATTAATAATCAACTGACAATTATATTCAATTATGAACAATTGTAAGAAGTATTATGTAAGGCATTAAAGTGATTGCAATAATAAATTCAGCATAGACAAATTTTCACAAGTGCTAATAAGGCCATTTTATTTGACCCAGTCCTGTGGCACAATTAAGAGTATTATCATGTGAGATCATATCATATAATTTTTACACTTATTTCAATTTATTTGAACTTTAATTCATAATATTCTTACTCAAATAGATATTAAAGGAATTTTTAACTATGTTTTTAATTGTTAGTATTATTTTTACTTAGAGTATGTTCTATTAATTATATCATTAATTTGTATTTTCACTTTTATCAAATATTTTATTTCAAATTGTTTTAATTTTTAATTAACTGCACTTAATAGCATATAATGCTGATTCAAGTTATTTTACTATTATACTCTTAAACAACTATATTGTAAGTAATTTTGTTATAAGTAACTAAAATTTACTCTGAAACCCTTCTTGGCATATATGCAGTTTCTATGATGTATGGTTTTTGCATAATATGCATCATATTCAACATTTTCACACTTTTAAAGTGTTATTTATTCATACATTAATGAAAAAAAAATTTAGGACCAAAAATTTTAATTATAAAATATAATAATTTCTATTCTAGCTATCAACAAAAACCAGATGAACAAGTAAATAACATTTTCAATGCAGATTGATATGAATGTATTTTTTCGTATATCTTTTGGAAAATTAATAAAGAATTAAACTAAAACTAAACTACCTTCTCTCTGCATCCCTAGCAGGGTAATCAGAGAGAACAGAGCACCAAATGATACGGTGTCTGCATACCTCTTTTGCCTCATCCATTGTCATCAACTTCATACATGCTCTTCAGGGGGTCCTCATGCTTTTTACATGACCTTCCTCCAGTATCTTTGATACCGTGTTTCGAACACAGACTTCCTTTTCTCACTCACCTTTCCATCATAAACATTTTTTTCTTTCATCACTCATTCTTTCGACGCTCCCAAACCAGCTGACCACGATTGTCTTCTCGTAGCTGCCATTCTGTGCATCTCTTCATTGCGGATTCGATCAGCTAAGCTGACTCCGCATAACCTACGAAGAGATCGCATCTACACAGCATTCATCTTGCTTTCATTCTTCTTCTGTAATACTAACTATGTTTCGCTGCCGTATGACAGCGTCGGTACCAACACTGCATTGGGTACGGCCAAATGTGTAGCTGTGCTGACGTTTCGCCGTCTCATCAATGCAGCTAAGGCACCGTTAATCCTGTTACCGGCAGCAATTCCGCATCCATCTCGTATCTTCCATCTCTACTGAATATACTTCCCAAATATACCACTTCATTCACTTGTTCTAACTTCTTACCATTTACACTGATCTTGCATTCCGTCTTTTCTTCATTTCTATCAAATACCAGAACCTCTGTCTTTTAAAAGAAATATTAATAAAACTCTTTAATAAGTTATTTATATGGGCACTTATCAACTTGAAGTTGTATAGTATGTATTTGTTGTAGGTATATGTATATCATAATTACCTTAAACAGTTAACTTTTTAACATAATAACATTATTATTTTTTAAGTTTCTCATGAATGTTATTGATAGCTTGACACTATTTGATGATAATTTACTCGCATCACATATTTATGCCTAGTTGTATGGATATCATTGGAATTTGACCCTAGAATTATGATCGTACCCAATTATGATCGTAATTCGCAATGAATTCGGCAGCTTTAATCTTAAAAAGAAACTGAAATCTTATCTAAAAAATACGCATTCATATCGTATACTAGTGGTTTGCTGGCAGCTTTGCTCTCGTGGACTACAAGACAAGGACACACAAATATATTTTTATAACATATTATAAATATTTGATATTCTCCCTCTTTCTCATACATATAAACCTTAATCTTGAATCGTTGCTTATTAGTAAAAACCGCATCAAATATGTAGCGTAGTATGAATTTTTTAGATGTACTTCAACGGATAATCATCATTTATTTAATTTTATATTATGTAAAGATGCAGTTCATTTAATACATTTGAATAAACATCAGAATCATTTATAATAATGCATCAGAATCAGAATGAAAATCGAAGTTAATCTCCACCCTATGAATTTTATTATCTACGCTTCCTTTCCCAGGCGTTATTTTATTTGGGGCAAACAAACATCTGCTCTGAACTCGCTGCAATATTTAAATACGTTATAGATTTTACGCCATTTATCGATTCTATAGGCATTATATTGTAGAGGTAGCGGTATTGTTATTTCATGTTATTATTATTGAGCAGTTTTCTGCATCTCTATTACTATCATCTTAATAGCAATTTTAAAAACTTATTTATCTGATCGTTTATCTATTTACTGTTTTTTTTTAAACATAGTTTTCTCGCGTTTACTTTTGTAATAATATATAATTACAAATTTTAGAAAAAACACGAGAAATTCATCGACGTGAGGCAAAGCAATAATAAGTTAGAACAGATATAGGTGTACCTATCATATATTTTTTTAGTATTGAACGACGAATTATTTGGTCCAATAAGTACGTCGTACACACTAAACGAAAGCTTAGAACTGAGTGGTTCAACTCTTATACAAAACAAAGAAATGCACTGCCTATACAAATATTGGCTTCGGCTCCGTATCATATCTACACGTGATGTTTACTTAAATTAAATAAATTTATACGTCTGTAGAGATTAGGATTTTTTTATATAATTTCAATTAAATTGAATAATATAATGCAAAATTTTAGAGAGCTTTTCTTTAAAAATTATAAATAAAAAAAATATTATTAATACATACATAAGTTTTGGTCAAAAATGTATAGTATCTATGTATCATTTCGTCAGTTTAGAGTGTCAACTTGCTAACACCTTATTAAACAATTTTTCCGGAGAGATAAAAAACTATAAGTATACATATATTATCAGAAGGTTTTTTACTCTTTCGAATTGTATTAAAATGAAAAAAAAAAAACAAAAAAAATGGATTTGGCAGGTTTACACTCCCACCGGCAGTTAGCGGTAATAATATAAGAATATATCAAATATTATTTATGAATATATCAAATATAATTATGTATTAGAAGTTTCCACTACATTAAGTTCAATCCATTGCTTTCGAAGTCATAAGGTTAAAACTGTGATAGTACGTTTTTTTTTGTTTCAAGCCTTTTCTTATACATCTATTCTAGCTAAGAAACCAGTAGTAAAACACTTTATTCTACGTGTTGAGTGGCGGAACAATACTATTATTATATAGAGACTAGACTAAGCCTCTAACGCCCAATATTAATAATCTATCTCCTACGTCAATCTTCGATTGTTCCATATATTTATCCAATCTCTAGATTGGATTGGATATCGAACTCACAACCACCAAGTGTTCAGCGCAAGTTGCTCCACTGCACTACGATGATGTTAATATTAATAATAAAATATGATAAACATCAGTGCCATAGTATTTTTGTCGATGGCGCATTTGGGGTAAACTAACATCTGCTCTCACATTGTGTAATGTACGTCGTACTAATGCGTATAAAGCGTAGGTACCTAGTCCAATTATGTATTCACGTACGTTACGTTCACCATAGAAAAACGTTTTAACCTGATTCTTAAAATGATCTCATACAACTTCTTTTGTTTCTACTGTAATTTATTTTGAATACTGCTTTTGCTTTTATTTTGATTTGTTATTTATGTTTATTTGCTTTCGGTGATGGTTGACTTGTAAGTATTCAATAATGCAAAAAGCCTAATGTTTTGTTTAATTGAACTTGTCGTAATACTAAAATGAAAAAAAAAAAACAGTTATCTCAGGGCAGATGAGCGTGCCTGACGAAACTCTAGTAGTTTTGTTTTCAAACTTCTCATAAAGAAATACTTAATTTTTCCCGACTGCTAAGGAAGGGTTATGTTTTTCGCGCGTATCTTGTATGTATGTAATATTCTTTATTACCTCGTATCTCCAGAACCGCTGAACGGATTTACATATTTGAGGTATCGTTAGATTCGTTTTAGCAGCCCAAGTGTTCTTAGATAGGTGACGTTAATAAAAAATAATCATGGCGGCTGTGGTACACCATTGAACTTAGTGAAAAGAAAAAAAATCGTTTCGAATACTACAATATTTTTTTTTTTTTTTTTTTTTTTTTTTTTTTTTTTTTTTTTTTTTTTTTTTTTTTTTTTT
>JAATLQ010035758.1:0-31894 GCA_013421005.1 Heliconius erato x Heliconius himera | reverse complement strand
AATTTAAAATTCTCAAACATTGGGTACATTGGACTTCGTGTGGTAGCACCTTAGGTCCCTATTGTCTACTCTGCTACATGCTGAATAAAGCGTAAACCTTAAAAAATACTACTACCTACTATATCTTATTATAAATACTACTACTATATAATACATTATATCTTATTATAAATGTCAAAGTTTGTGAGGATGGATGTCTTTCCCCGTTTTATACTAAAATAGATTTACATGAAACCTTATAATAATATAGCGTATACATCAAAATAATACAAAGGCTACAAACTTGACTATAATAAAACAAGAAGTTTAAGCAGGCGAAGCCGCCCGTGGGTAGCTAATATTTTATATATTTTGTAGATCCATATTCCATACATACCTAATGTCATTACACTACATGACTTTGAGGACTCTTGAAATATTATTTAAAGATCATTTGCCTTTTAACCTCTACTACTCTGTGAAGGTTAAAAAAACATGTTATAATAACTTAATTTGCATACAATTTCAATTAAGATAATAATTGTTGTTTAGTATAATAATGTATGTTTTGGTGTTGAAATGTATATTAAATTATATTAGCTCAGTGGAACAGATTTTTAATGATATTTAAATATCTTTTCCTTTTCCAAAAGCGCAACGTTACGTTTCGCCACTCAACGCGCAAATTGGATGGAAAGTCTCTACTCTCCGCGTTTCTCAAAACGAATGTCTTAGCGCTGGGTTCCCTTGGCCTATCCTGTTAAGCGGAAAAGGCACGAAGCTCTAAGAAAAATAAAACTAATATATAAATAAGATAATCTTTTTAAAATATTATATATACAATTTTCAAATATACATTCATTTAAATTTCATTTTCTATGCTTCTTCTCTGATCGAAAAACCTAAATATAGTGTCACCCGTGTCACCCTGGTTTCGTACAAGAAGGAAATAAAAAAAAAGAAAATAATAAACCTACAGAACCCGTTGACTCGTAAAATATAATGTTTTTTTTTACAATAAATATGAAGTTATTTTGTGCCGGAAAAAATAATTGGATAAATTACTTACGAATATTAAACCAGCAAAAAATTAATTATAATAGTTGATAAGAATGTTTATACTGTTTTAATTTTTTGTATACCACTGTGGTGCTGTTGGCGCCAGGCCATCGTGGTTCAGTGGTATAACATCTGACAGTAGCGAATGAATCATTTGCATTTTTTGATAACGAGGCAAGCGCAGCGTTGAGTTCTGCAACTTAACGCACAATATATCGAAATTTCAAAGGAAAGTTACAAATAGAATATCTTCACACTAGGCTTACTCTCGTTACTACTACTTTTGCCTCCTTCCTTCTTGCTTCCTTCTTGCTTACTCTCGTTACTACTACTTTTTGTGGCGAAATTAAGATAATTTGTTGAATCGTTTATACTTATAAAAGTACCCATATATATTTTACTAGTCAATATAAATTTTATTCATTAGTTTAAATAATATGCAATGACAATAAAAAAAAATATAATGATAGCCAGTAAATTAAACTAATAAAGTGTAATTACATTTTAGCGCGTTGAAGTCTTTTATATGATTGCTGTGAACATCGTCTTTAGATAGAAGGACTTTTCTTGATTCATTAAATTATTTCAAAAATTTTAACCCGTAATCATCATTTGTACTAATTCTAACGGAACAGTCACCACTGTGCCATACGTTTCACAAAAAAACTAGTTCGCATTAACTAGTTTTAGCAAAATGAACGTTAGGAATTCCATTCAACTTTTTTGCTCAGATTCAACATGGCAATGTACCTATAAGTATTTTTGTAGAACTACAAGGCCTTGCTTTAAAAAAAAAATGTCGTTGAGATAAGGGAAAAAATAAAGTGCCAACAATAGAGAACGGAGTGTTCCATTATTAGATTTCTTAAAAAAGAAAATAAGGGAATAGCTTTATTAGCTCTGTCTTTTAGAGTGGGAAAATGAAAATAATTCACATTTAATCATGTCTAGACAAAGCGCGGCGTTGACTTCCGTCACTAAGGAAGTTTCTTATGGCTACCATGCTCTAGCTTGTTATGTATGTATGTTATGTGTGTTATGTTCCGTAAGTGTAGTATCTGAAATTATTATTTTAGCTTTAAATCGTGTATATTCTATCTTAGGGAACAGTTAAAGTTTCATCTATTTTGTGTCAGATTTCCCTTGCCGACTTCAAATATACTAGCTAGCTAAGTAGCTGATAGGTATTTGAAGTCGGCTTATTTTTTTATATTATGCTTATATAGATAATCAATATTTATAGTTACTAAGTAAGTTATCGATAGCTTTATTTTTATGTATTACCAAGAAACTAGAAGAGAGAAGTAAAGAAATTGAAGACATCCAAGAATGTATCAAGAGCTGGGATGTTGACCTAGCCTCTCCTTGGCTTTGTCTGTATCTTACGATGTTTCAGACATAGCCTGATAGAGGTTACGTTTTGTCCCGTTTACTTCTACAATAGAAGACTGGAAGAGAAGAGAAAATAAAAGAAGAATTAAAGTAGTATAAAGAAAATATAAAAAATTGTGGTTGTGTGATTCTCAATCAGGAGAATGTATTATTTTCATTTCCTGGCTCTGGTCACAAGACTAAGCGCTGCGTTGAGTTCCGCCATTTATTGTAAATATGATTTTTGAATAAGAACTGCAAAAATTGTAAATGACATACATATTAATACTTCTTATGTGTTTTATAGCAAATTTTATAGCATTTTTATGGTTCCGTAACTCAAAAAGAAAAACCGGTACATTTATTTACACAACGGATTTGTTATCAAGCGGATATTTATATCAAATATTTAGGTAAAAATTTAAGTTCTAATATATCAATTAATAATAAGTAAGTAATAAGTTCTATATATCATTATTGATGCATTGTGTATGAAATTCACCACGTAATCAAAACCTATAGGGTACCTCCCATGAACTTACAGTTATGAAATTTGGCACAAAGTGAGAAAGTTACAACTAAGAAAAAATCTGAAATGTGAAAACTTATAGATTAAATGAAACTAAAACTAAATCTGTTTCACGCTGTATCCCGCACACAGCAGAGTAGGCAGAAGGAACCTAGTGTTATGACCCTCCGTTCCCCAGTTTCCGCCTAGTTCTGTAGACATTGCGTACTGAGTGGCAGAACGCTGCGCTTTGCCTCGACACCAGAGCGAAGGATTTAAAATGTAAATGTAAATAAATATTTCATTTAGAGTGGGGATCGAACCCACAACCAATTAATTTTACAGTCACACTTTGCGTCCCTGTGACACGACTAGCCTCAAATTTACAGATTTTTTTATTTCATACAAAATGATTACACTTCACGATTTACAGTTCGATGCTACGCCGCTACAAAACCCTCAATAATATATTTTTTTAATGAAAACTTCTATAACACATAATATACAACAAAATCTTTTAAAAATTTAAAAACAACTAAAAATCACAAAAACTAAAAGAGTTTCGATAAAATCATTTATTTTTATCTCAAATTTAAAATCTACCTAATAAATAAACGTAAAGCACGTACGCCACGCACGTAGAAGCGATTCAGTAGCTTGTAAACAGTTGGGACTGACGTATGGTGAATTTAAATATCACTTAACAGAGATATATTGTGGCCAAAACCAAAATATTAAATACAATTGTAGATTTACCTTGATGTTGCGATTAGAATAAAACTTACTAGGGTTGCGCGTCGCGGCTTTGTCTGCTTGTACTGCAATAATGCTTGTTGCTCTTCCTGAATGTATACTTCTATGTTGATATTATAAAGCTGAGTTTGTGACGACGGTACAAAATAATAAAAAAATGTTAGGAAGCAGTGTCAGTTCTTTTATTTAGATCGTCTGTTGGAAGTCACTTATCTCAGGAACTACTGGTACGAAATTTAATTGAAAAAAAAAAGTTAGGGAGCAGTCCCTTTGATTTGATTGATGTTACCCCTCTGTCTGTACTTGCGGTCAGAATAATCTCAAATACTTAAAATATTTAATGTATCACATAAGTCTTATTTAAAATGTACTAAACCAGTGGGGATTGTAGAAGCAGCAGGCAAAAGCTATTATACATAGTATATACAAACCTTCTTCTTACTATTTCACTTAGTGAAAACTACATTACAATGCACTAAGTAATTTAGGTTAAGATTTAGATAAGCATAACATTTTTTTATGGGCTAAGTTGCAAAATACTTACTAAATATGTGAATAGAAGAATGTGTACTATCAAATGCTATAAGAAGGTGCTCGGAGCTGCGGACTGTGAATTATGTGAGCCAAAACTTTTTTTTACTTACAAGTAACCTCTGAAGAGGGCAACCTATTCAGGACCTGGCTCCATCATCACACCAGCTCGATGATACCATATTATTATATTCTTACGTAAACTACGTACAACTGCTACGTTTCATCATGATACAAATAGGTCAAAATCAATTTCTTAGATTTTATTACTTGGTTATAAGTGGACCTGATAAATACGTGGTAATATAAAGAGGCGGATGGATACTTTAATTATATACGTGGCGCAGTGGCACAACTTATGGCTAAAAGTGCGACGGATTTGGATACGATTCCCACACGGGGGAATAAATTATTTAGTAAATCTAGTAACAAGACAAAGCGGTACGTAGGGTACCGCCACTTAACATGCAATACCCCATTAAAAGTGACGAATGGAGTGTCTTGACACTAACTTTTTAAAGATTGGAATCCACACCCATCGTGTTTAATTTAGAAATTACTCCGCAACTTAACGTACTTTTTTTTTAAGTTGACGTCCTAACTTGCGTAGGTGCTAATTTATATACTTTTAAATGTGCTATATAATTTTAATATTGAAATTTAAAAAATATCAAAGCTCTTGTACAAATTAAAAACTAAAAAAAAGTCAAAAAGTTAAAATAAAAAAAGACAACTTTATATAAATTCCAGTCCAAACCCAAAAGCTAAAGTTATTATTACAAAATAAAAAAATACAAGTTAAAAAAGGTCCAAAAAGATAAAATACAAAAACAAGAAAAAGGCAACTATAGATAAATTCGCTATTAGTCCAAACTCCAAAGTGATTTGGGGCAAGTTCTCTGTATTCTGACGTCATACGAGACGCCCTTGGTGCGCGCGCGCATGTCGCGGCTTGATATTTAAAAGTCAACACATGATACTTAGAGGACGTCTAATAATAGGTCGTGTTGCTGAATTTTTTGACTGAATTATGTAGAAGTTAGTTATATTATAAATATATCAGAAAAGACAATGTCTAGTAAACTGGTAATAAGATCAAGTTTCGCCATTCAATACGCAATCTCTCGAAAATGGGAAGGTGCGTCAGCAATGAAGTATTACATTAGTTTCCCTCTGCCTAATCTGCTATATGTGTAAACGTAATATAAAAAAAAATACTTTCAGATAGTGTTTTAAAATCTGATCTAGAAAAAAAAAATACCTGATCTAGAAAAAAAATACGATTATCGATTAGATAGCTACCATTATGTTATTTTATTAGGTAATTATTAGGTAATTAATAAAAAATATTTTAATTAAGCAGTTAAATCCAATTCCGTGTACGTATGCTTCAAAGCTACGTCTGGTCCATAATTTTATATGGATGCGTGTCTTGGAAAAGAGGATCTCAGAAATCTTACAGAAACCTTTAAGATGTGGGCGTATAGTTTTGAAGATATCTAATGAAGTACTACGCCAGGTTGACCAAAAACGAAAGCTTTTGCAAGCCAAAAAACATAAAATTGCATATTTGGAACATGTATGTAGACGTGATCGATACAAACTCTTGCCAACCATTGTGATAGAAAAAGTTTCTATGAAGGACATTAAAGAATGCACAGGAATCAAATGCGTCGTAGATATATTTCAACTAGCCAAGGACAGGACTGAATATGCGAAGTTAACTGCCAACCTTCACTAATTGGCGAGGCACTGTAAGAAGAAGAAGAATCAGCAGTTGATCCTTATATTAGTTTGTCACCCCTCTCAGCAGTACTGCCCTTCAAAATGGTGGTAGCGACATGTACTCGTGTATTTGACGATACTAAAGCTATTTAAATAATGAAGTCTATTTGGATATAAAATATTTAGAAGTTAATAAAAAATAATAATAAACAAGTTGGGACCAACTAGGTACCTCCCTAGTACCTTTGTGTTATGAGTTAACAAAATAATTACAGTATTTGACTTATGACTTTTATAATAAATAGAGATGTGTTTTAATTTCAGCATTTAGATAATTGCTACCGACGGAAACTGTGGAAGATAAACTACACAAATTGTACTATAGGGTAGAAATCTGATATAAATAAAATAAATGATTAGTTAAAATAACTAGAAACTATTAACTTATTTGACGCAAATTCTATTTATTCTATTATTTTATTATTATTTCTATAATAGTTTTACTAATATTAATTTCAGGATTTCATCTCCCACCTTCGGGGTTCATCATCAAACCAACTCGATGGGACTGTATTACTATACCTTGTCTGTAGTATGTACCTATGCTACGATCCGCCACTCAAATCGTAATGCCTTCGGAATTTGGCGAAGAATGGGAAACGGCATACCTACCTTGTTATGTGCGCGGGATACAGCGTGAGGGAAATAAAAATGAAATATATATAAAAATGAAGATACATGATGATATAGGTTAGAAATGTATAAGTGAAATGATAAAATAAATAAATAAATCAGCTTCACGCTGTATCCCGCACACTGCAGGGTAGGCAGAGGGAACCTAGTGTTAACACTTCGTTCTCCACTTTCTGCTGAATTCTGGAGGCATTGCGTGTTGAGTGGCAGAACTCAACGCCGCGCTTGTCCTCGACACCAGAGCGAAGAAATGGAAAAATACATTTAAGTAAATATTTCATCTCCTCGAGTGGAGATCGAACCCACAACCAGTCGGTTTTACAGTCACACTCTGTGCCACTGCGCCAGGACTGGCCTTGAAGTGAAATGATGCTTCTTTTTTTTTACTAGAACTTAATAGAAAGGATGTTAAAAATGAGGTACCCCTTGAAATCTCGCAAAAACAACACTTCAGCACAATCATTTGAAAACCGCATCCTTTTGAAATCAAAACATAAATATGTCTCTCAGTATACGATATAGTCCAGCTTAATATTTTAGTAGTAAAGAAGCCTCATTATGTACCATCAATCATGAAATATATTAGTTACTTTTTATAGTGCCTAAAATTAATTTCTTTCAGCAACATTCTTTGTAGTGTTAAGACGCGCATTTTCCACTTTCTGTCCGGATGTTTTGACATTGTGTATTTTATTTAATGGTAGAACTCAGCTGAAAAAAAAACCCATCCTTGTGTCAGGAATAAACGTATAAGCATCGTGTCTTCAGTCACAAATTTTCAATTTAATAAAAGAAGTAAATAAGCACATAAGTTATTTTATTCACATACTACTATAAAGATAAAAACATATAAAACATTGAAAGAAATAGAAAAAAATCTATAATAAAATAACTAATTATGAATCTGATATTGCAGTAATCACTCATACATCAAAATAACACACAGGCTACATTTTATGTGAAGATTTTTTTATATTCTGGTTATAATATAAAAATAAATTTAAGCTGGCGAAGCCGCGTTTGTGTCGCTAGTTTTACATAAACTTCAAGAATTCACTGTATACTAATATTCTTGGGCGAATATGTCAAGGAGAACCGGTTGGTAGTGACGTCATCCAAACGATTAAACATCTATCTACATATTCATAACAAAACTATGGAAACTATAGAGGTCAATCAAGTTTTGTAAATAATTTGATATTTTAATATTTTAAGTTTTGTGTTATTATTTAAAATGAATATGGTTTCCCGCATATGTTAAGAAGGAAGAACAAGTGTCAGTCGGTTAACATTAGTATTCCATTTTTGAGACATTGAGCGTTGAGTGTCGGAACTCACCGCTGTTTTTTGTCTACTAAAGATAGGCAATAGAAATTATTTACATATGAATACAGGCAGTACTAATGTCAGTTGTCAATTTGTCAGTATACTTTAGTTACTTTAGTTTTACTAACTGCTCTATTCAGTAAAAATATAAAATTTTCTAACTTACCATACTTGAATTTATTAACAATTGCTACATTCATGTTATACTATTCGCGTATGCTGGCGCCATTTTGGAGGGGTATTTTTTATAATTTCACGCTGTATACTACATGTAGCAGGGTAGGTAGAGGGAGCCTAGTGTTAAGATACTCCACTCCCCACTTTCCACCGAATTCTGGAGGCATTCCGTGTTTAGTAGTGGAACTCAACGCCGCGCTGTTGCCTCGACACCGAAGCGAAGAAATGAAAATGTACAAATATTTACCAGCGAACACTTGTGCCACTACGACCGCCTGGTGGGTTTTTGAACTATTACTTAGTGATCGTAGCAGGACACTTTTTCAGTGTTACTCCCATTTTAGATGGTTCTCTTTACCTCCGCCCTCCATAGTTAAGACGAAGATTTAAATACAGTCAGTCAGTGTTGCCAAACGAGTATATGAGAGGATCCTGCTATTTTGCCAGTTGTATGACAAGTTTTGTTGTGGTGTATAAGTTGGACATGTTCTGTTCTTTTACAAGGTTAGCTGCCAGATCGGATGGCCTGTTTTTAATCCTATTTCTATCCCAAAATTATGTGAATATAATAAATATAGCAATATTAAACTATAAGCTAACATATTTGTAAAATAACTAAACTGAAGCTTTTATTGTAAATATAGTTTTTTTTTATAGATGGATTGTGGGTGTATTTTAAATGAAACTCTTTTACATGCGTTGACTTGTGTAATTTTGTAAAATAATTGTATGTGTATAATAATTAGTGCTCAACTAACAGAACACACTAATAAAAGAACAGAACAGAACGCCATAGCTGAAGAACTGAACTGAGATTTTTTTTTTTGGCGCCAAGAAAAATTATATCAGAAGAGGACCAAATGTTTATTTGCTTAGAAATGTTATTTTTTTTAAAGAAAACAGAAAACAATTCAATTTCTAAAAACAATGGAACATTTATTATGTAAAAATTAAAAAAAAAAAAAACAAATGTATCATTCAATAATTTATTAATAATACTAATTGTAGGTAATATAAATAAATTAACTTAAAACTAATAATAAATAGCCTTTCTAATTATTAAAACTAATTTAAAATATTATAAATATTTTTCTAAGGTAACTTTATAAAGTAAACACAATATTGTTTATACTTTTTGTATGAAATTCAATTCTTTCAAATTTAGAGAATTAGAGTTCTCAGTATTACTAGACATTGTCGAAACATTAAACAGGCGCGATACTCAACGCCGTGCTTAGTCTTGTTGCTAGAGCGGGGAAATGATTATAATTTTTTCCTCTAATTCGGAATCGAACCCATAACTATTGTGTTTTCAGATATTTTTATATAATTATTATCGTATACTGCCAATGTCTCAATACACTGACGCATTCTTTATTTTATACAAATATGCAGGATTGAACCTACAATCACCGTGTTCAGTCAGGCACGCACGAATTTAATGAGAATCGAACTCACAACTGTCGCGTTTAGTCACACGATGGCCGCAATATTTTTTTTTATGGTTTACCGCCGTATCGCAAACACAGTAGTATAGGCAGTGGGAACCTAGTGTTAAGACTCTTCGTTCTTCATTTTCCACCGAGTTCTGGAGGCGTTGCATGTTGAGTGGTGGAACTCAACGCTGCGCTTTGCCTCGACCAGAGCGAAGAAATTAAAATATTAAAACTATTTTTTTTTGTACGTGACAACTCTTTTGTAAATAAAGAACTAAGGAAGTAATAGACAGTAGTTTTCATTTGTTAGTAGGATGTGCTGGATCAATTTTCATGTAATGTCCGTACGGTGTGCTTATGGTCTGAGGGCCGGCCGCGTAAGGGTCCACTACAACGTTGACAACCTTTGCCTCGGCTGGGTTTTGTGCACCTTCTCTGCTCCATGACGCTGGAAGATTAAATTTTTATTAGATTAATATCCATTTCTTTAATTTTTAACTATATCAAATTAGGTAAGGCAATAAACTTCAGAATTAAACATTTCACTAACTTTTTGTTAGTGCAAAGAAATAAATAATATAATATGGTAGTAGTTAATATTATTTTATAATAAAAATTATATTTCATAATAATATACTACTACGTTATACCATTATGAAATATAATAAAAATTATATTTCATAATGGTATAACGATGAAACTATGTAGATAACGCATATATACGCGACATCGGTTTCTTTTTTTTAATAACACAGCTTGCTTATAGACGCTAGATGGCGTAATATTTCAAGAATATAATTACATTTAATACAAAAAAATCAAAAATAAATATTAATAAAATTTATTAAATAAAACCTTAGTAATATAATACCGTAGCTTAATATAAAAGTAATAATATTATTCAATCTTATACTTAGTTTATCATTAATGTTTAACCTCCAAATTAGATAGGCGGTAATATTAAGCAATTACGCTAGTTGCCGCTAGATGGCGATATGCATTAAGCAAAATAAGGAACAAGCGATTAAAAGGCGTTAAAGTGATACAACTATTGGATAATAGATGGCGCTACAAAACAATTCTTACATATCGGTACATTGTGATCGTCTCCATGGTATCCACCATTATTATGTATATGGAGATGTATCTCTTTCTGATGCGGGGTCCAGGTTTGATGCTCGTGCGAGTGGCCTTTCGACGCAAAAAGCGCTCCGAACTGAAAGAAATAATAATACATAAATGTCATTATTTTTGCTTATTAAGGCTGCAATTTATTTTAAACGAACGTGACTAATTTAATGTTATCTAAAGTATTGGACATAATTTTGTTTTTAATTAAAAGGGAAATACATAAATTTAAAAAATATGCCATATAAAAGTTTTCTATAGATGCTTCACACAAGAGCTTCACGCTGTATCCCGCTTATAACACAGAGACAAGCAGAGGGAACCCGTTGAGACACTTCGTTCCCTATAAGACACTTTCAGCTAAATTCTGGAAGCATTGCGTGCTGAGTAGCAGATTGGCAGTCGAACCCACAACAGTCGCGTTTACAATCACACGCTTGTGCCACTGCGCCACGACGCCCTCATGTATATACATATATTGTCCAAAAATATTTCAATATCTTATTAAGTAGGTTACTTTCATAAATCTGATCTCTCAAATAAAATAATTTATAGGATAATGACGTTGTTCTGTGGTTGTAACGTGCTTCATTGAACGCGATGATTGTGGGTTCGAGTATCAAATTTAGAAAAATACTTTTTATAGTATTTTTTTGCTTTTTTTTAGCTTCAGGCTGTATCCTGCTCATAGCAGCATATCATTTGTATAACGTTTTAACGTAGTTTATTACTACTAGTAGCCGCCAGCAGCTTCGTTGTCACATAATCCTCGCCACGCTACATCCAGTTACCACACGTGGTCTATAAGTATAAGAAAACCTAATGACTATCTATAAGTTGTTTTGTTTTGTTTTGTTTGTGAAACATAAAAAAGACAAAATAAAGATAAAAAATATATTTTTTTATGATATTAATTTATAGGTATGATAAAAAAACTTTTTTATAAAATAATAATATAACAAAGAGATATTAATACTGTCTCTAGGGTATACTATACGGTATGCCTAGTATAACACTACAGATTTGATCCGTGTATTTTAATATAATACTTACGATTTTATTATTAATAATATTAATAAAAACGACGTAATATCTTTCTCGTTTACCCCAAAAATAAAGAAAGCTATAAAAATAAAAAAAGCAACAAGATGAGATCAATGTGACATATTATGTAGACCTTGACACACATACAATGCAAATTAACAGATTCCACAAACAGCCATCTCTTTCTAAACGATACAAGATCATCGTCCGTGTCTTTCTGGCAAAAGAAAGTATACTTTCACTATTGAGGTATTTCTCCAATTTTATATAAATAAATCGATTAAGGAAAATGTTGTGTGTGACACCATTGTAGCTCAGATGGTATGTGAATGAGTCAACGATAGTCGTGGGATCGATTTCCTAATTTCAGCTTGACACTCTATCCCATATATTGCAGGATAGGTGCTGTGTGTGTGTTAAAACACTCCGAATTCGAGTTAATGCGTGTTTAATGTTGAAAGTCATTGCTCTATCTTAGAAAAAATTAAAAAAAAATAATATTCTTTCTCCTTTAAGTGAAAATCGAATCGTTGCACGATGGTTGTCAGCAAGTAAGTGAACTTATAATGAATCCATTTGTCTTATGAGATTCGGGACCCTAAAATGTAAAATAACAAAAATCATATTTAACACTCATACTCTCTATTTAACCTCTCCTCCTCACCTTGACAGCTCCAGCCAGCAATAATACTTTAAGTATAACTAGTGCTACTGCTAACGTCTTGACCCCCACCAGGGCGGCCACCACCGCCCACGTGCTCGCGGCGCCCAGTTGGAACACCAAAGGAATCAACGCCTGGATCATCTTCTTGAACGGACGACCGAACGTACGGCCTGGAAAATAGAAAATTACATATTAATTATCGACCCAAACGCGGCTTCGCTTATACTTTTTGTAATATTATAAACAAATTATACAAAATCTTTACATAAATTGAGGCCTATGTGTTATTTTAATATATGAACTATATTATTGTAAAGTTTTACCTAAATCCGTTCTGTAGTTTTTGCGTGAAAGTGGAACAAACATTCGTCCTCACAAACTTTACTATTTATGATATTAGTAGGCAACACCAGTTTAGTACTACCAGCGCCCTAGGGTGAGACTGCTGTGGCGCCCCATATTGACAGACAAGTTTTATATTCTACCTTACTATTTTTCCACTCATTTTTGGAAATAAGCTCCTTTTCGCCGCTACTGTTGCTAGCTGTGTTTATGAAGAGAAAGAGTTTATTTGGTTGAGCGCGCTAATCTCAGGAAGTATTTGGTTTTTTTTTTTTTTTTTTTTATGGACAAGACAAGGCAAACGAGCGTTCAGGTCACCTGATGGTAAGTGATTACCGCCGCCCACGGCCCCGTGCAACACCAGAGGGGCTACAGGTGCGTTGCCTGCCTGTAAGGTGGGTTGGGCGCCGGAGCCCGGCATTACCTGATGCGAAACGCAGTGGCATAAAGCCACTACTTCACGCCGGTTTTAAATGCTGGGGGTGGTATGATCCGGTCGAGTCTGCCCATGCGTGTTGCCATTGCTGGCGACGTGACTCTACCACACGTACTTTAGTCGCCTCTTACAACACCACCAGTACCAGGATGATCCTATTCTAGGCCGAGATCACACGGCAAAAAATTGCAAATTTCTTTTTGTGTTGAATAACTGACTTATCAAGTGAGGCTATAGGCCTGGGATATATATTACATTAAATTAACAGTTTCTATGTAACGGTCAGGGACCTTAAGCACCTACAATGTGTCATACAAAATTCCAATTAGGTAATTCTATTTGACCATAGGGGCCAAGAAGCAGGGCTTATTTACATTCGTTATAAAGAGGTGCGGGTGTCTCTGTTCACGCATGCCGTTGGGACCGCATGCTGTAATCGTTTTAATTAGTCGACAGGACCCGCATGCGTTTCTATAGTTCTTGCGGTGTATACCCGCATGCCATATATGGATACCCTATTTTCTTAGTCGATAGCCCGTACTCGGGAACTCCCCGAATGCTGTATAATGACAAAGGTAATCACCACTGACAATGAACCCTTATTTATAAAAAAATACATCATATAGGAGTACAGCAAATATATCTTTAAACTCACGTTATTAGGTATATGACGTGTGACGTAATTTTTCAATGAAAATGTAAATAATTTTGACATTGTTTTATAATATTTTATAGACTTTAATAATAGAGTACAAAAACTGAAAACAGTACATAATTTTTACGAAGCATATTTAAAATATCATAATCCTAAGTGTGGGTATGATACTTTAGAACATTATAAAATAACTAAGTAAATAGTTTGTAATTGAGGCAATCGTGGCGCAGGGTCACAAATGTGCGTGTAAGCGCGACGGTTGTAGGTTCGACTCCCGCTGGAGGGACTGAAATATATAATATTTTCATTTTCCTTGCCTTCCTTCCTCGTTACCAGAGTAACGAGATACAGTGCGGCGTTGAATTCCGTCACTCAACACGCAATGTCTCGAAAAATTTGGCGGAAAATGGGGAATTTAGTATCTTAACTCTAACGTCGTAGTTTCCCTCTGACTATTTTTCTAAAAAAAAAATGAATTAAATAGCAATTTCTCGCAATTTGCATAATTATTATTTATATGTATATGTATATTATACACAAACATTATACATAACAAACGGGGAACCTTCGGTCGAACCTTATCACTAGGTTCCGTTTGCCTACCCTGCTATATGCGGAATACGGCGTGAAGCTGATTATTTTTTCTTATTTTTTTTTATAAACATATGTTATGGATAAAATAATAAAATAGAGTAGTGAAAGATGTAATCTTTCACAATCCCTGTTATGAGTAAAGGCCCAGCTATATCACATTATTATGATTTTTTTTTTTATATCACATTAACTAATTTATTATCGTCTAAACGTCATTAGGTATTCACACTATCACACTGTCTGGTCATTATGAATATTAATAAGTGACCATTGGCCAATTTGTTGTTTTATTTCTAAGATACTCCATTGCGTATTGGCGAAACTTAACGCCGTGCTTGGTTTGGATACCAGAGCGAAGAAATGGAAATATAAATTTAAATAAGTCTCATCGCCTCGAGCGAGGATCGAACCCACGACCAGTCGTGTTCACAGGCACACTTTGTGCCCCCGCGCCACACTGGCCACACACACACCTCATCATAAAAAATTGTCCATTTATAGATGTGTGAAAGTAACGAAAATATAACGTAATATCACTTACGCACTTTCTAATAATTTAAAATATTTAATTTTTTAAATATATATTTTTTACTTTTATAATATTTTTTGCTTTTATAATATTTTTATTTTAATAATAATTTCTAGACTCATTGAATATGAAATTTAGAGTTCCTAGTGGCGCAGTAGACAAGTATAGTATTGTAAACACAATGTATATTTATTTGAATATTTATTCTTATCTATATCTATTTACTAAGGCCACGGCTCAGGGGCACAAGTAAACGGGACTGTTGTGGGTTTTTATACCTACTTGGGGGGATGAAATGTATATATATTTTATTTTCCTCGCTCTGGTAACGAGGTAAAGCGTGGCGTTAAGTTCCACCACACAATGCCTCAAGAATTCGGCGGAAAATAGAGACTAGAAATGTGTTAATGGGAACAATGTGTCTTAACATTAAGTTCCCAGGTGCCCTCTGTCTACCCTGCTATGTGTGGAACACAGTGAAGCTAAAAAATATATATCTATATTTGTATGCTTAAAAAGCTGAAAAAATTGTTTGGTTGAACGAGTTAAGCCAAGGAACTGCTTTGAATTTTATAAAAAATTTTAATGTTGGATAGTCCATTTATCGAGGAAGACTAGGATATATAACAATACTATAATCAATTTCATCCACTGCACTTGTGGTCAGATCGCTATAGTTACATCGGACACCTAGAATGTGATATGTCACATGTGTCGTAGAAAAGGGAACCCCAGAATTTTAAGCAACAAAAAATTAAACCCAAAAATTTATAAAAAAAACTCATAATACAAAAATATTAATTCAAAATCGAATTCAAGTTCCCCCTTGAAAATGTCTTGTCAGAAATAATTATTTCCTTCTCATGTGGATCGAACCCACAATGTAGTACTACTTATCAGTTGCACTTTATAAAATAAACATTTATAAAATATAAAAAATAAAATATAAATAAATATATATAATGACTTTTTAATGACATCTTCCGACATAAACGTAAAAACTAAAAACTAACTTTCACATATTATACGAAAACGAAAGCTAATATAAAAAGTACGTTCAATTATACATAAAAAGAGCTCAGTATAAGTAACTACTATATAAATATATAATAAAAATGTATATATACACTATATTTGAATTCATTAACCATGATTATCATTGTATAATTCATTAAAATTATATATTTATTAACGTAAGAGGAATAACTAATATTTATATATCTCCACTGAGACAGATTTAAACTTAGAACTACGATCAGCCAATAGTAAAAAATATTCTCTTTTATTTTTTTAGATTTTATCTATCTTTCTATTTATTTCTATCTATCTTTCTATCTATTACTATCAAGCAGCTTATTGCTAATAAGTAATAGGAGAGGGTTCGCGAGTCCCACATGTATAGTCGTGTATTTATTTAAAATATATGTTTTTATACAGGAAACCTGAAAATCTAGTTTTTCATTAAGACACTTCCGTTTCCCAATTTCCGCAGAATGCTGAAGGCATTACTTAGTTGCGTTGCGTGGCTAAACTCAACGCCACACTGCGTCATCTCCAGAGGCAGGAAAAGAAAATATTAAATTCAAAATATTTTAAATTTAAATAGACTATTGTAAGAACTTTTGAAAATACAAAAATAAAGCACATAAGTTCAAACAGTTCTGAAAAAAAAATGCCGGCAACAAACTTAACAGTTGCTCTTTTCAATATCAATTCTATAAATTAATAAAATATTTTATTACATATTTTATTCCCTCAAATGGGAATCAAACTTAGGACTTATCGCACTTACAATCGCACACTTGTGGTCACGTGTGCGCCACGGCTTGCCTCAAGATACATTTTTAATTAAATGTGTATACTCTATCTACAAAAACCCGTCTTATCACTACAATTGACGTACAAAGTAGTTTTATAAACTACTTTACATATTATTTAAAGTTGAACAAAATGAATAATACAATATAAGTTACAATAGTACCAAATTAATTCAAATAAGACAAAGAATTACGTTGAGTTCGACCACTCAAAGTCAAATTCAAATTATTTTATTTGAGAAAAAAAGTTATTAAATATAATATTTTTTTTTATTTCAAAAAATTTACCACCGGTTCACTAAAGTTACTGCCTCAGACCTGAGAAGAACCGACGCCAGTAACGAGACGAAACTTTTTTTAATTTAAATAATATACAGATAGAGGTCCTACTAATTACTATAAACTAATATTATTATTAAATAATATTATCAACGTGTCATAATTTGTGACGATGGATGAGATCTAGTTCACTCAAAAACGGATTTATATGAAATTTTACAGTAATAAAAGCAGGTCATTAATTTCGTATAATTTGGCTATAATATAACAATAAGATTAAACTGGCACAGTAGGTTTTGAGACGCTAGTTTCCCATACGTCATATTCCTTAAGTAAGCAGAGAGGGAGAATGAACTGTCTTGACTCTACTCTTTGCAAAAAAAATAGAGGCAAAAAATAGAGTCGTGGCAGTTCATTCTTCAGTAAGGTAAGGCTGTGTAAATAAATTAATCTAAAAATAGTTAAATTAAGTGAAAGTCCTAAGCATTCTTCTTTCTTTTTTAATTTTAACATTTAAATGGCAATCGTCTTTTATGGGTTTGGTCCCCACTCGACAGAATTGACTATTTTCATTGCTTCGTGGGAAAAGTATGTAAAGTACGAGCAAAAGTGCAACGTAGAGTGACGGAACTTTATGTCTCAAATGGGCAGTATGACAGTCAGTGAAAATCTCTAAAATTATATATTTAATTTATGAAACCCTATTAATAGATTACAATCAGAAAGATTTACGTCACGCCTTGGTAATCAAAGAACTGACATTTTGTATTGTATACAATGGCATTGACAGATTACTCAGAATTGACGTCGTATCAAGTACACGTTTGTTGTAGCCACTTGTAAAATTTCCATGTCTATACGCATGTACGTATTAAAAATAATATTTAAAATCAAATCAAAAACCAATTAAGTCCAAACATTCACTCGAACAAGTTCAGCCACAACTTATTATAATACATATTAAGTACGGTAATTCTTTTTTTATTTTCAATGAAGAAAAGTAACGGCGACAGTGTTACAATAACCATTCATAACCGCAGTAATTAGTTTTATATAATCACGTCTAACCACAGATTACTGAAAATCGAAAGTTGTTTCGTTTTGCGTATAGCTTTTTTTTGTTAACCGACGTTTTGTTTAAAAAAGGAATTTGTTTTTTAGTTTCACGTTGTATCCTCATAGCAAGGTAGAGCCCTCTCTACTCTGCTATGAGGATAACTTAGTGTTAACTGTTAAGACATTCCGTTTCTCACACACCGCTCAATTTTCGAGATCAATACGTTTAGTCCATAGATTTCTTGGAAACTATATTATCAGGACAACAGAAAAATTCTCGAACCCCTTGGACGGTATCCAAAAGGCTTCGCCAGTTCAAGTTTCTATACGTTTTCTAAAAACTGGGAATAATAAGCTATACTTCGGTTGCGGATATTCAACGCAGCTCCATGTCTTACCAGTGCAGTGACCAGAAATAAATTTAAAATAAAGATACATATATTGTCAATTAATAAAATATTGTTAATCTCGGACTTATATATATTACTAGTGGGCGCGCGCAGCTCAGCTTATTTGCACCCTTAGGGGTGAATTCTAAAAATACCACGAAACACGTGTTCAATATTTTTAACAGTTTGAATTTAAATTAAAAAAAAAATCGGTGTCGATTTAATAAAATCCATACAAACTCTAAACCCCTATTTCATCCTTTTAGGGTTAAAATTTTTCAAAGTCCCTTCTTAGTGGATGTCCAGATTATGAAAATAAGCATCTGGCTGTGTCAGTCAGGTACATGTCCTTTTATATATATAGATGTAAGTACAGTAGCATACGAGTAACATATCCATAAACTAGAAAACCACAATAGTTTCAATAGCGATAAATCATTTTGTTCTAAGAAACCAAATATACGTAAATACTATAATATACAGTACGGTCAACAAGTCGTGGCCGCCCTGAAGATAGTTATAGATGACTTCAGGGTGGCCACGAATAGTTGATCGTACTGCATGTTTCTTTCTTACCGACGAAAAAATCGAAACGAAGGAGTTTCTGAAATTTGGATTAGATAGTCAGGTGGTCACCTCAGAGGCGATCTCTTATAAATTTTATGGCAATTGGTTAAACACTGTTTGAAAAATTCACAAAAATAAAAAAAATATATATATTATTACGCCTGTTTACTTTTAGATATTTACTCTCTCTTTCTATCTCTTTTTTCGTTAATGTAATGTACGTTTTTTAATAGACAATACTACTTTAAGTAAAAAGGATAACTGATTACTTAATAAATGTGGCGTTGAGTTCCGCCCCTCAAAACGCAATGCCTTCAGAATTCGGCGGTAAGTGGGGAAGTGTCTTAATGGGAACGGCGTGTCATAACACTAGGTTTCCAGGTACCCTCTACCTACCAGACTAGTGCGCAATACAGCGTGAGGCTAAAAAAACTCATTAATAGTTAAATTAGCTTTTTACAGATAATTTTATTCATAATTTAATGAGGAAATAAGATATAAAATTATATGTTTTACAACATTTTCGTGAAGACAAAAACTGTAGTAAAAAAATAGTAGACAGATTAAAAAGTCCCGCAAAAACGTATCCCACTAAACGAGGTTAAATAAGTAACAAATAAAAAATATCTATATAAGAAACGAGCTTTCTCTATAGAGTATATCAAAGATGAAATCAAATATTAATAATGATTGGACCTTGTATAAGTGAAACTGTGTATTCTTGCAACTTCAATAAGGAAAATGGGTAAAACCAATACAGTAAAATACTTAAATTACAATTATGACTGAACATTATGATTTTTCACTATAAAAAATTGTATATGACGTTATTTACTAGTAATAAAAAAATTAAATATGACGTCAAACATACATATAGTCGTTTTTTTTTTCTTTAAAATAGAATATATTAAAGAGACTTACCCACAGCACTATTTTCAAAAAAACTACGCCCAACTTCAGCAATTGATCTAACACTTTGGTTTCCATTAAAACTATTATTAACTAAATATTTGGTATGATTATTTAAACCTCCGGCATTACGTTGGTCGACTTGTGCCGAAGTGGGACACGAAAAAATTAAAACTAAACAAACTGTCAAAATCACCTTCATTTTGTTAATATTTAGTAACAACAAATGAAAACATGGTATGAACCACTTGATAATTTCTTTCAAATCCATCATTCCTTTTTAATTTTGTATATTTTTTAACTAGTATTTTGAAAATTTAACGATAAATGTTGTTTTTGTACGTCATTTCGCGCGCGCCGCGAGCTTGTGACTGAGTTCAGTTTAATAGTAACAGCTCGTCCCCTTTCTTCTTTCACTTGAGTCATGTCACATTTGTGTTCCGTACGTCAGGTATGTACAATAACAAACAATATGAAATTAGATATGTTTTTCATACAACAGGCAGGTAGAGGAAAGCTTGTGTCAAGGAAGAGACATACCGTTTTTCATTTTTCGCCGAATTCTGGAGGCATTGTGTGGTGAGTGGCGGAACTCAACGCCTCGGTTAGCTTCGACACCAGAGCGAAGAAATGAAAATATATATTTTTTTTATAAATATTTAATTTCTTCGAATGGGGATCGAACCCACAACCAGTCGCTAAACGCGAGTGACGACACACACAACAATCTTTAGTGTAAATGACATGACCATAAAGGTATATTTATAACATAAAATGTAAATTAACAAAAAGAGTTAGATAGGTTGGTACTTACTAAATATATTTTTTTATAGCTCTACACCCTATTACTCATGTAACAGAGAGAAACGAGTCACTCCCTTATCCACTTTCTATCTAATATGGGACATTACCTACGTGTTGGGTAGCGAGGAAATGAATATAACTTATTCACCGAAGTGAGAATCAAAGCCACTACCATTGCAATTGACCTAATGGTATTATAAATTGTTATATAAAGACAGGAGTTTGCAGCCAGTCGTAGCGCAGTGGCACAAAGTGTGAGTGTAAAACCGACTGGTTGTGGGTTCGATCCCCACTCGAGGAGATGAGATATTTATTTATATTTATATTTTCATTTCTTCGCTCTGGTGTCGAGGCAAAGCGCGGCGCTGAGTTCCTCCACTCAACACACAATGCTTCCAGAACTTGGCGGAAAGTGCGGAACGTAGTGTCTAAACACTAGGTTCCCTCTGCCTACTCCGCTGTGTGCGGGATACAGCGTGAAGCTGATTTATATTTCCATTTCTTCGCTCTGGTATCGAGGCAAAGCGCGGTGTTGAGTTCTGCCACTTAACACGCAATGCCTCCAGAATTTGGCAGAAAGTGGGGAACGGAGTGTCTGAACCCTAGGTTCCCTCTGCCTACCCTGCTGTATGCGGGATACAGCGTGAAGCTGATTTTTAAAGACAGGAATATTAATTAATATATAAATTCCATTAGAATTTTCTTTTAGTTATTATATATAACAATAATTGCTACAATCGTATTGTTATTTCGTTTTATAGTTTTTAAATAAAAAATTAAAATGTAAAACGTAACGTTACGTTAGGCTACTAAGAGAGGGCTTCCTTCAGCTTCGGGAAGTTCTCTCTTAGTGCCTTCCTAAACTCCCAAAGAACCATAATTTTAGCATTCTACGCTACTTACTTCTATATATCTAAAAACTGCAAATATGAGCATATTCTTTTTAATACTGGTCTCAATTTTTTTTACCTTCACGCTGTACTTCACACTCAGAAGATGGAACCTAGGGATCTTGTGTTAGAGTTAGACACTTCGTTCCCTTTAAGACACTATCGTCCTCCACTTTTTACCGAATTCTTGCGGGTTGAGTGGCGGAGCTCAGCGCCGCGCTTTACTTCTTTACCAGAGCGAGAAAATGAAAAGAAAACAATATTTCTTTCCCCGGAGCAGGAATCGAACCTACGACCGTCGCGTTTACAGTCATACGCTTGTGTCCCTGCGTTAGAACAACGACTATTTTGAAATAATACAACTCTTTGAAATAAAAAAGAAATCGAATGTATTACCTCTGACAAGGCAAACAATTCTAAAAACAATACCACTGGTCACACAGTACCTACACAATAGTATACAAGGATATTAGAGTCGGTTTTCAAATAACTAATGAAAAAACCTACGTTACTTTACTTTCCCTCTTTAACTATTCTAGTACCTTTCTTATTTCAATCTGAATAAATTGAGTTAAACATTTTTTAAAAGAAAGTTTTTAACGAAAAATAGGATTTCATTTGCCATTTATGTAAAGTGGCCCAAAACTGATTTTGGTACAAAATATTTATTAAGTAAAACGACTTAAATATTTTTTTATTAATTTCCGGAATAAATATAGTATATTGCGCACACAGCAAGAGGAACCTGGTTACCCAGTGTTAAAAACTCTGTTCCTCATTATTTTCCGCCGATTTCTGGAGTCATTGCATGTTAAGTAGGACTGGAACTTAACGCCGCGCTTTGATTCGATACCAGAGCGAAGAAAATGTATATATTCAATATTTCATTTCCTCGAGTGGGAATCGAACCCATACCTATCGCGCTTACCGTCACACGCTTGTGCCCCTGCTCCACGACTGGCTCTAAGTAGTGAACATGAATCAATAAAGTAAGTTACCCTTTAAAAAACATAGGCAACTTTATAACATACTCCAGATATGTCTACCCTCTCTATCCTCTTTTTGTATTTATATTATAGATATAAAGTTTATTTAATAAGTCAAACTGTAATTTGAAAGTCTTGGAATCCTATAAAAGTAAACTACGATAGTAATTCTTATATTACATTATTATATTTTTTAGTAAATTATTTTTTCTTCATATAACCCTTTTTAATTTTCTTATAATCTCTGGTTTAGGTTACTTTTCTAGAGAACGTTTCATACATAGACATTTATATTTTGCCTTCAAAGTAACTATTGTATGTGTATATTTATATAGAAAAAAATGCTTTTTTTAAATGTTAAGTGTCAAATGTCATATTTGTTCGAGCTTGGTTACAAAATTTCATTGTAATTTTTTAAAACCAAGAATACAATAACGTAGTTAAGAAAATGGACATTTTTAAACGTGAAAGTACTCGTACATATTGAATTGCTGAACTGATTTGGATGTGATTTATTTGGAAAGTCTTAGACAGTGGTCCGGCTACAAACTAGGTCAAGTTATTCCATTGTTGTTTTAAGAGTTTCGTACATTTTAAGGAAAAAAGAAACCCTATTAATCACTTTTTTGTCCGTCTGTCTGTCGAGAGCCTTTATCTCAGGAACGCTTGGAGATATCGAATTGAAATTCAAGCCATATACTCAGCTCTACGGTCCCTTAATTTCCTGAAAAAATCATATTTCTACATTTACTTAAAAAAGATATTTCGTCACTATACAGGGAATCAAAATTTATAGGGTACTTCCGCTTGAACTAGAATTATGAAATTTGGCCGTTAACATCTACAGGTAGTATTAGTTCAGGGAAAAAATCTGAAACTATACAATTGTGGTTAAATTCTAAAAAATAATAGCCTTAAAAGGAGAGTAAACTTGGTATTAAAGCTGCTAGTTCAAGTGAGGTATCAGATGAAAGGGCTTGGCGTGCATATTCCAATACATACTTTATTCATTTATGAGGCACTAATTGAACAGATCTCTCGGTGGGCGAGCCCGACTCGCGCTCGTCCGGTTTTTTTTCAGCTTAACGCTGCATTTCACATACTGCACTCATTCCCTTCCCCATGCCAAAATTCGAATTATTGCGTAGTGGAATAGCTGACTGTAAACGCGATGATTGTAGGTTTCATCCCCACTCGGAGCAATGGTAAATTTTCTCTGATAAGCGTGGCTTTCGACCCGAATGGAATGGCGCGCATTGAATCTAAAATCTATAATTTTAATTGTCTCCATTTGGTACAACGCAAAGCGCGGCGGTGAGTTCCGTCCCACAATACGCAATTCCGGAGAACTGGAGTAGTGTCTCAATACTAGGTTCTCTCTGTCTACCCTGTGTATGCGGGATAAAGGGTGAATGTAATGAATTTAAAAAAAGAAATTCATCATCATTAATTACAAGCAGTGTAAGACCTTACATACATTCCTATTTTGATACACAGTTGGTTAATAAATATAGGACTCCGTTCACAGAGGTCGATGTACCGCTATTAGCTAACTTGCTGAGGAAGTTACTATCAAACGAACTTGTTATGTATCAACTTGATATTTTATAGCACTCCTCGATCATATACCTACAAAAAAAAATACAAGTCGAGTACGGTCGAGTGCCGTACCCACTCCAGAAAAGTATAGTGCCCTCCCCAGAAATTTTAACAATAAATAATAATTCTAAAAAAATAATAATAAAAAACGTTTACACGAACATATCTGTATAAAGCTAAAGTGCAACATCTATTCTACCTTCTCCCCCAAAACATCTCTACATACCCATGATAGACAATGGTGACGTATAATAATAATAAAATGGATTATAATATATCTCCTTAAGTACAATAGTTAGTAGATTCTCAAAGTCGTCGTTATGAATTAAATATTAAATTCATATTCATATTATATTAGCAATATTTGTCAATGAATTTTAATCACGTTTACGTTTTATTACAAGTTTACCGTTTCTCATACTCGAGTGGAGAAATTGATACGTAAAATCTTAATTTGGAGTTCAAAACATAAGTACATACTTAAAAAAAAGTATTAGTACTTAAAAATTTCAAATTATCTAAATGGCTCTACCATTGTCTTTACATAGTTAAAAACTCGAGACAGAAGTCAGTTATCCTATTTTCACTGCGACAAATGAAAAAATAAATAAATATTCAAAACAGGAATCGAATGCACTACCTAGTATCAATAAAGTTCACGAGGTACAGCCGTGACATTACCTGACATTGATCGGTACACCGTGTACACTGTGTATGGGAAGTGTGTTTGTGTACTCAACAATGAGGCGCTATGAGGTGAACGGGTTAAAAGTAAATATTTAAGATTCTGATGATACAAGTTCTCCTTGTGGTGAAGGTAAAATTGCATTTGCTTATGTGATTATTTTTTTTGGCTTCACGCTCTATCCCGCTTATGGCAAGATAGGCAGAAGGAACCTATCCCTAGGCTTTACGGTTCTTCATTTTTCGCTCGAATTCACACATAAATATTTACTTTCTCTCACATAATAGGGGAGGCCAGTGGCGAAGCTAGGGTATTTGCTGCCTGGTGCAGCTTAGGACTTGATGCCCTTTAAAATGGTCAAAATAATTTCAGATTTCAAAACACAGTAGAGTAGATATATATTTTTTTATTGCTTCAAAACTATAATAACTATATATAAGTTATAACATTAGATTTTGGTAAAAATTATTACAAAAATTAAAAAAAGACATTACGCGCTTTTTGACTAGCAAAGTCATTAATCACATTTTCAAAATCAATAGTATCGACTAGTTCATGTTCGATTGACATGATAGCGAGATTGTATTTTTCATTCTCATTCTCTTATTTTTCTTGTACATTTCTTGATTCTTAATTGAAAAAAAACTAGAAGAATTGATCGTAGACTTTGATGCCCCTTTCCTTTTGATGCCCGGTGCGACTGCGCCGCTCGCACTCCCCCAGCTACGCCACTGGGCAGAAGGAACCTATTCTTAGGCCTCACGGTTCTTCATTTTTCGCTCGAATTTACACATAAATATTTACTTCCGCTCACATAATAGAGTAGACAGAGGGAACGTGGGAAACTAGTGTTAAGACACTCCATTCCCCACTTGCCGCCGAATTTTCGACGCTTTGTGTGTCGAGTGGCGGAGCTGAACGTTGCACTAGCCTCGCTTTCGGAGCGGGGTAATAAAAATAATAAACATTTCACTTCCCCTATTAATCAATCACACAGCCGTCGCCTTTATTATACTATTGTTTTTAATTCTAACTGAAGTTCTTGTTATTAATAATATAGAGATATAATACAAATATAAAATATCGTCCACACATTGCGTGATAGTATTTCTCTTTCACACCGTTTCATTTTTTTTAATGAAGTGTCATAATAAAAGGTAATTATAGCAAACTTCCTATACCGTTGCACGGAACAAAAGTTACTTTCACTGTCCGTAGTGAATAGGTACTTATGAGAGTGTACACGCGATCGCATACTGTTATCTTTTCTTGAGTTTTTTTTTTCAACTTTTTGAAAGAAACTATTTAAATCAGATTTTTAGCTTCACGCTGTATCTCGCATTTAGCAGGGTAGGCAGAGGGAACCAAATCTTAAGACACTCCGTTGCTCATGCGCCGCACAATTTTTGGAAACATTGTGTGTTGAGTGATGGTACTAAACGCCGTTTTGTATTGTTACTACAGCGGGGTAATTAAATAATTCATTTCCCCCGAGTGGAAATCGAACCCACAAGCGTTACTGTAGTTTACAGTTAAACACTGTGCCACAAGTCTAAGTTTTTAACCGACTTCTGTAAGAAAAGGAGGTTATCAATTCGACTGTATTTTTTTTGTTTGTTACCTCAGAACTTTTTACTGGGTGTACCGATTTTAATGATTCTTTTTTTATTTGAAAGCATGTGCTTCTCGTGCCATTTTAATTTGATCCATGTCTGATAAAGATGAGAAAATCACGTAAATGTGAAATTTTGCATTAAGTATGTGCGCGACAAATGGACGAATAACTCAATATTCCACTGTGATGTGTGATGATTGTTTTTTTATTGGAAAGGATACACTTCAAGGATAATGTAGTGAAAAATTAGTCAGGTTCTGACTATGGGATTCGGTTGAAATTGAACACGTTTGTTTCTTTTTTGCTTAAAAATACAAGGAAAAACATTGTTAAAATTGGTTTCAGAAGTGAGATTTCTCATCGTTGCATTTATTTTTAACCAACTAAGCTTGACACCGAATTCAAAATCCGAATCAAAGTACGTTTTACGTTATGTAAAATTATTTTTTATGTTTGATGTTTGAAATCGGTTTTTCTTTTTGTTAAAAATTAATTTATTAAATTAAATATTTTCGGTATAATGTAGCGCAATTGTTCAATTATATGAAAGTGGTTATAGAGCAATTTAGTTCGCTACCAGGCGGAGATAAACGTTGTTTATTTTTTTAACTCCTCTGAGACAAATAGTTAAGATTATCTAAATAAAGACATAAGAAACAGTTAAATATAACTGTAGGTAATGATGATAATGTCATTAAGTGCATGAACTTAATGAGATTCTTATTATTATACTTTTTAAATATGAAATAGTAGTACTTCGCCCCTATAAAAAAAAGAGTCGTTTATGACACATTCTAAAATAACTTTGGAGAATATTTTAGTCTACATAATATGTATGTATATCTATCACAAAAATTATTCTTCATTTGGAAACATAGTGCCTAATCAAATTGAAGAAATGAATAATTTTATGAACACAACCATTTCTCCAAGTATATCGCTTTATGAATCTGTAAAATATAGTTTATTATTATTTTTTTTATGTTTTAAGTCGAGATATTTAAATTATGATTTATAATTAAATATCGATAGTTAAAAATCGATTCTCGGCATTGAGTAATTAATGCGTCAGTTACATTTGATAGGTACTAAATAAAAAAAAAACACATCACATGAATAACTTTTATTTTATAAATAAGTCACAACGTGAAACCTATAATTTTACAACTATTCTAGAAAACTGGAACCGTAAGCGAAATTAACTAATAATGATAATTACAAATAAATGCCATAACAATTTGCAGTGACATCGAATACAGATAAAAAACTAACAGTGTTGCTATTAACAAAAAAAAAGAAAAATTAAATATATAAATAAATAAAGAAAAAGTATTTTAATTCAATATTTTATATAGTATACGATAGTGTATATAGTATACGATAATATTAGACATACATTGTAGATTTTTTTATTAAGAAATTTTAAGGAAATAAAAGTAAGAAACAAAAATGAAAATTCTACAATGTATATCAAAAGGCAACATCAAAGACTATCTACATTTTTTTAAATCTTTTACACGGTTATATAAAGTTTGACAAAAGTTTCGCCAGCTGTCATTAAAAAACAATAAAGAAATGAGAAGAACTGAAACGTAAATAATAATACAATTTTAATTTTAATATAATATAAGAATATTTAAAAATATTATTGAACACAATAGAATTTAATTTGATTTGATGATGATTTAGTTTAATTTAATTTTAACAATAAAATTATTTTTGCAGCTGGCAATCCAATTTGTATATGTTCACATCAAATATTTGTTGATATTTAGACATTTATATAAGTGTTGAATATTTATCCTAAAAAAGTTTGGTTACTCCTTTACCTGATGGCAGTATTACCTGAAAAAAAATTTTTTTCAACTTCACGCAATATTATATCACATTATGGCGGAAAGATTCAGGAAAAGTGGTAAAATCTGAGTTTTTTAACAAAGTTCCCTCTGCCTACCCTGCTATATGCGGGATACAGAGTGAAGCTGAAACTAATATATATAATTCCTCGTAACTTTACTTTTGTTAATTGATGCTGTCATTTATTCAATTGTTACGGTATAGTTAGTCCATTAAGAATTAATTTTGTTAAAAAATAAAAATAAATCTACTTACTAACAAAATTAGTAAGTAAGTACTTACGTACTTACTTACTAATTTTGTTGTTTTGTTAAAATATTTGTAGGGACTTTTCCAAATGCATATGTGTAAGTCATTACATGATCATGAAGAACGGAGTGACTCACCACTACATCTCTATCTAACAATAAATACAAAAAAAATCGCAAAAATAAAAAAAAAACACCTCTTACATTTGCTGCGTAGAATTTCCATTCCAAGTATTATTATCATCTTCTCCAGATCTGTCGCCATTTAATCTATGGATATTGCCTCTTCGCCTCAACCCGGAAGGGTTTGCGGGGTTT
Source organism: Heliconius erato x Heliconius himera (assembly GCA_013421005.1). Taxonomy (NCBI): domain Eukaryota; kingdom Metazoa; phylum Arthropoda; class Insecta; order Lepidoptera; family Nymphalidae; genus Heliconius; species Heliconius erato x Heliconius himera. Next base: position 2,925 of record JAATLQ010035758.1, on the reverse strand, counting down.
ACGGGGTTTGAGGGGTTTGCGGGGTTGACGGGATTTGTGGGGTTAGGCGAGGGGTTAGGAGGGGGGTTCGAAAACAGTCTATTGCGCAACCACGAGTAGACTTGGTATGTCGGGTCTAGTACCATCGATGTGAACAGTTGCGTGAGGAATGCTGTAAGAAATTGTTTTTGTTTTTATGTTAACTATTTATTTTCTTTTATATTGTTGTCTATTTCAAGATAAAGGTATAATTTATAGAATTATAGAATAAATAAATTTCAAATGTGCCAATTGAATCTATGTAACATCATTTCTTATTTTTTTTGTCATTTCAACAATGACGTGGCACGACGACAAAATTACGACACAGCAGCGCAACCTCTTATTGTGCCATAATAAAAAAATATGATGTTGACTAATAGTGTTAGTAGTATAGACTTTTTGAAGCATTTCATCACAAATATTATGTGATAAATCATTTTAAGGAAACACTCCGTTCTCGTCACACACATACTACGAATTTCATGCAAATATTTTGATATTTAGTTTTAAATGAACCAACAACCATCGCAAGAGAGTTACATTTTTTAAATGTGGTAACATTTTTTTTTTTTTACATTTTTCAAAAGTAGTACTAACTATTTTACTCTAAAAATAAACACATAGAGAGAAAATAATCTTAAAAAAATCATCACGCTGTATCCCGCGCATAGCAGAGTAAGCAGAGGGAACCTGGGAATTTAATGTTAAGACACTCTGTTCTAATTCCGACACTTCTGTTCCCCACTTTCCGGTAAATTTTGGAGACATTGCTTGAGTGGCAGAACTCAAGGCCACGCTTTGTCTCGTTCATTGCCTAGAGTGAGTGTTGAACCCACCACCTGAGGCGTTTCCAGTCGCACTAGGCGCAATTATTTAACAGTATCAAAACCTTTTTAAAAAGCTAAAAATATTCAGCTTTCAATTACAATTATTATAATATATTGTATAATATAATAATAGTATTTGTTATCTAAAAAATAAATCATTATTATAAATCAAAATAAAACTTTTCGAACATTTATTATATTACTTATATTATCATACCTATAACCCCACCAAATGTAGAAGGGGTAGCCGGTTCGATTTCCCGTCGAGGCAATACTAATAAAGCGGCAGATGGCGCCAGTTGCAGTTCCCTTAGAGAAGCATTTCGTTCCGTTAGTTCACGGCGCGGGAAAGGGATCCAGAGGGAGAAATTTGATGCTGGGAGCTGGAAAAAATCATTTACATCTTTAGTTTCACGCCGTATCCCGCATAATCGAGGGCAGAGGGAATCTAGTTGAGACGCACCTTACCTCACGCATCGCAAAGATACTTGTAACTAAAACGAGTAAATGAAAATAATTTACTTGCCCGAGTGAAAATCGAACACCACCGTTACCTTTACAGTGAATACACTATACTACCGCGCCACGATGGCCACAGAATGGAATATTATTGCAAATTAATTTTAAATGGAATGGTTGTGTGTTCGATTCTCACTTGGGGTAAATTATTGTCATTTCCTCGTTCAAGGTCTAGCCACTGAACACGCAATGTCTAGAAAATGCTGAAGTGCGTAGGGAATAGAGTGTCTTGACACTATAATTTAAATTATGATTGTGTGCAGGGTAGCTCACCAAAAACAGGGGATCGTGACTAGAGATAACTACATTTAATCATGGTATAAAGAGTGTTTTTATATTCACCACTTTAATGAAAGCACAGTATTAACTATTTTATAAAAGTTTACTAAAGTGACTTATTCCACCAAAGTAACTAATAAAGGTATGGGTGCTAAATAAAACATCTTTATTAATGTGTAAAGAATGACAAAATAGGCATTACTCAAACAGGCATCAAAGTGACAACATCGCACACGTCTCATTTACGAAATCGAATCGTAGGCATTGGCGGTGAAGATGAATGTTGTTTAAATTTATTATAAAAAATATATAATTGCGTAAAATAGAATGACAGATATCCTTTTTTAGTTCTGGTATCCTTTTTCGCCCAATATTAATAATCTATCTCCTATGTCAATCTTCGATTGTTCCTTATATCTATCCAATCTGGAGATTGACGTAAGAGATAGATTATTAATATTGGGCGATTGAGAATTATGTGGCAGATCGGCAGTGCTTTGTAGTATTTTTGTAGTAGTATGTGTTTACGTTATTGATATCTATTCGTAACTGCGTCACACGAAATACAGGTACAGATAAAAGTCATGAAATAAAAGTAATCTTAGGTCTAAGCTGTCGATGATTGTTAAATGGTTAAAGGTATTTTACCTTATATGCCGCTCCTGTAAAAGAAGCGCTGACGCTTCTACCCGTTATATGATAGGATACTCCAATCTAGTTAGGGTATTATTATTACATGTAGGGTAGTGCATCCTAATATGGTCCTGGTTTTTCTGATCTGACATCTTGAACTGTACTGAGGGTCTCAGGGTTTATAAAATAGGTGCACACCTATATTATCACTAAATGTAACAAGTAAGTTATCAATCAGATAGATATACGTGCAACTTTTGATAGACGTGCCCAGTGTGCGCACCTCTATTAGTCATCTATGCAATATCTGTATATACAGGGTGGAAGTGTTAGCGCTCCTTTTATGGGAACAGCATATAGGGTAAAATATTTTAAATCCAAACCTAAAGAAGTTAATCAGGATTATTCAACAGTTGAACTGCACGCCGCGCCTGTATATCGTAGTGGTTGGTTACCTGCAGGTTGTCGGCCAGGTAGTCGTGCAGCGCGGCGAGCGGCGCGGCGGCGTCGAAGTGCGCGGTGTGCGCGGCGCCGCCCGGCAGCTTGAACTGCACGCCGCGTCGCCCACCGCCGCGCCTGTATATCGTAGTGGTTGGTTACCTGCAGGTTGTCGGCCAGGTAGTCGTGCAGCGCGGCGAGCGGCGCG
>JAATLQ010035757.1:0-31878 GCA_013421005.1 Heliconius erato x Heliconius himera | reverse complement strand
CCCCCCCGCCCCCCTACAGTGCTTACGTAATACTTGAACGGCCCCAAAATGGGTAACGGAAATGTCATATTTAGTAAAAACTCCAAAGTAAAGCTCCAAAAATCTTAACAAAAACAACTTTTTAATAAAACTACATTAATTAAATTAAAACTACATAAATTAATACAAAACTATATTCATTAAATTAAAACTACATTCATTGACCAAAAATAAAAATTTACAAAATTAACATTATTTTTCGTTAAGAAAAGTGACAAAACTCTCCAATACGGTTTCCTGAACACATCACAAACATTGATTAAGTTCAACGCACTATAATCGTGCAAGTCGTAAATGTGCCGCGGGCCGTGTAAATATTTTTTTAGCTGCCGGAGTTAGCGTGTGGGCCAGATCGGACACCTGCGGGAAGCTACGCCGATAAGAAATGTAACTAATATTCTAATATTCGGTTTATTGCAATAAGGATTTTTATTCCGCAAAAAGCTTATTGTGTATTCTTTTAGTCTACCCTGACTGAAAAAACATAGTGTTAAGACAATTTGTTCTCCGCTCAGCGCCTGAATTCGGGATCTTCCATGTTGAGTGACGAATTGCAACATTGCATTTTTAATAAATCGCATATCAAATGCATCTTTTAATAGATATAAATACTCCATTTGAATTGATTTTAAACTAAAACTTTCTCTGTATTATTCTAAACTATTCTCTAGTCTAATTATTTGATGGCATGACCAGCTTTAAAATGTCTTATCAAATCCCGTAATTAAAATAAAATTAACTAATTGTTGTATATGAAATATGACACATTCAAAGTGCCCGGGGTGATTCTGACAGTACCGTACCATCACCGAAATAAAGTAGCGATACCTATAGACCTTCTTGGACTTCCAAACATAAAAAAAAACTTTAGTACTAAATCAACGCGTTCCACCAAACAAATTCTTCAACAGACAGTATCAGTAGGTACAGATGTCACAACCTCAAATGCATGCAATAGAGCTAGACTGCGTTGTGCAAAGACTTACTCAATGATCGATTGTCTGATCGGTGACTCTCACCAATATCAGCTAAGTAAATTCGCACTTTAAAAAAATATTTTTTTTAGACACTATCACTTGACATATAGATTGAACATAAATGATAAATCACGACAGAGTTTATACAAAAGTCAACCAGAAACATATATATATATATATATATATATATATATATATACATATATATATATATATGTGTATGTATATATATATGTATACTGATTTGGAAGAAAATAAAGAGAACAACGGAACGTATGGAAAGCGCATCGAGTGGCAAGCATCAACTGTTAGAATTATTATATGCCGTCGACCAGAGGGTAGATGTGGAAACGACAACTCCTTAGCGGTTCGGTCGACGGCAGCGAGCGCTTTAATATAAATATACTAAATACGAATATTTACTATAAAATATATAAATACTATTAAATGTATGTTTGATTTCATGACTCAACGCCGCACTTCGATCTATTTGAGTGGGAATCGAATCCCCAAACTGTCGAGTTTACAGTCATTCGTTTGTGACACTGCGCCACGACTGGGCGCCTTAACTTGGTTAAAAATAAAAAAGTAATACAGAAGAAACCAAAAACTCTTTAAACTCAGAACTTCCATATAGTAGGCGCTATAATAGATGTTATGAAAAATGTAAGAAACGATTTTATTTATTATGTATATTAATAAAAAGCGGAATCATTTTTTTTTAAACGAACTAAACTAAAAGCTAAAGCCACATATTATCATTAGAACTTAACTGTTATGACGTATGAAATCATATAGACAAGCTTAAACAACATAGTCTTAAGAGAGATAGCATCTCTATTATAGAACTAACAAGCCTTTTTTTTAAATATATGTATGAACTCTGGCTTAGAACAAAAAGCCCGATGTAGGAAACCGCCACTTAAAAGTCTATGGTCCACTAACAGATTGTACCACCGCTGTACTTAGATAGGGAGATAAGGTAACCCCTTTTTAACCGATTATGAACGTTCATAACTTCAAGTATGTTGTAAACAACTTTTTTTTGTTTAGAAAATATACTTTAGCTTTCGTTATAATAAGCTTTTATGTAACTATACAAGAGTCACTTACATGTAATATGTATAGGTACATACATATATATTGCGCGAAAATATGCATATTTTTTATAGTTTTTTTATCACTTTATTTTAAATTTCGCACTAAATGGTCACAGGTTCTAAATCTTTATATTAAAAAGTTTATTAAATATTTAACAATTAAAAATAACTCAACCTTACGTGTATGCATAAATGAAGTCTTATTTGTGTATCAAATAATCGAATAATAGTATAAATTCGAATTAAAATAAGATATTTTACGTATTTTTGAGACTGTAAATATCTAGGATTTGGGGCCATTTTGGCTCGAGAGCATAACGACTCACAGTGAGAACTACAGTTGCGGGTTCAAATCCCACACAAGGGAATTATTTATTTAATATCTTCATTTCCTTGCTTTGGTAAAAAGAAAAAGTGAGGAGTTCAGTTCCTCCAAAAACTTAAGTAAATTGTGGAAGCTCAAAAAAAGTGATAAAAAATTCAGCAGTAAAAAACCTCCAAACTTACGAAGGTTAAATTCGCACTACCGTTATACAAGACGCGACAGCTAAAACCATCGATGTGTCAAACGTAGCGGTGTACGGAAACTAACAACTCGCTCAGATGACGACACTTTATACAGTAGAGACATAAGTAAATATTTAAATTAGGTATCAATGGCAAGTGTTTTGAGTCATACGTGCAATAGATGATATCGATCGTACCTATGGTGCAACTGAGACGTACTTGCACTTTTTGGAATATTGCAATAGATTTAATTAAAATAAAAAAAAATCAGCTTCACGCTGTATCCCGCACACAGCAGGGTAAGCAGAGGGAACATAGTGTTAAGACACTCCATTCCCCACTTTCTGCCGAATTCTCGAGGCATTGCGTTGAGTTGAGTGGTAGAATTCAACGCCGCGCTTCGCCTCGACACCAAAGCGATGGAATGAAAATATAAATTTTAATAAATATTTCATCTCCTCGAGTGGGGATCGAACCCATCACCAGTCGATTTTACAGTCACACTTTGTGCCCCTGCGCCACGATTGGCCTCAAGATTTAATCAAATTTTATAAAAAAAAGGGGAAGGGAAGTGTCTTAATGGGAATGGAATGTCTCAACACTAGGTTTCCAGATTGCCTTTGCCTACCCTACTATGTGCGTGATACAATGTAAGGCTAAAAAAATAATAATTTGTAAATAATCTTGAAATAACTAACATTTCAAAAAAAACAGTCATTGTTGCACTTGTTGTGTAACATTAGGGGTCTATTCTCTGCTATATACAGAATACGATCAGAAGCTAGAAAAAAAAATTGTTAAAATGCTCCCGTCAGAAGTACAGAGAATCGAGTGACAATTCACTCCACATTCCGCTCACTTGTTACGCGTTATTCCGTTTTGCGGAAAGGCGGAACTAACATGACCTAAATACATAGATCATTATATAAAACATAAATATTAATTATTGATTTGCACCCTACCCTAAATCATAGGGTTCACATCCCTTCTATCAAAAACTAATGACTTCGCTAAGTTGGTAAAAGGAAATATTATTTAAATTTAGAGCAATTTTCGATATTTTTTACCTTTGAAACAAGTTTTTACTGAGACATCTGACCGAGTAACGGTATCAAGTAAGAGACCAACCGTTTTTATCAATCGACATTGCTACGTTGAGAAAGTACTCTACAGAAATTTATTAAAACGTCGCTTTAAAAAATTGTAAAATAAGAAATATTGAACTTTGACTTCTACACTTTTTCTACTAAAGCGAGACCATGACAATAAATAATTAGGGATTGAATAGACCATAGACATAGGGTTTTTCAATCAGACGTTAAAAATATAGATCGATCGATCAATCTTGAAAAATTAAAATTCCTAGAAACTCTTAATATTAATTTAATAACTTCATAACCGTTCAGAGAAATGGTAATTAATTTTACAATTAAAACAATAAATAGCATCGAAATATAAATCATTGTTTTTTAATAAAGGTAATAAAAAAAGGAAAACGTTACAAATTCAGAAAAATTAAATACAATACCTTCCGCGATATCACCTTGAAATATTGAACAATAGAATTAAGTTAAGAGCAAATAAATAATTTATAAGCATTTATTCAAACATTATTATTATCCTAAATTATTTCGTATACACTAAACGACGCATTGGTAACTAATTGGGCACCCATATAATCACTTTAGGTACTTTAAATTAATCTTTTTTAAGCTTCACACGAGCAGGTTCCCTCTGCCTACCCTGCGATATACTGGATACGGTGTGAAGCTAAAAAAAAAGACACGAAGACGACATATATGTTATTTCTGCCTACCCTTCTATATGCAAAAAAAAGTGTAAAGCTTAAAAAAATATATTTCTAAAATATTTCTCATTAACCAAGCAATAAATAAGTTCAGTCAGATTATACTACTTAACATGCCACCTCCGAATACCGTATGTGAAAACTGGAGAACCAAATTATTCTCCAATAGATTCTCTTTATGCCTCAGATTATGTAAGATACCCGAATATTCAAAACTTAATCATTTTCTTGTGAAACCTACCAAAACCTCTTATTCGCAATTATAAATTTACAACTCATAAGATATTAAGAGACTGTTGTGGCACAAGTGTGTGACTGTAACGCGACGGTTGTGGTTTCGATCCCCACTCGGGGGAATAAATTATTATTTATTATTAAAATTTTCATTTCTTCAGTCTAGCACCGAGGCAAGAGCCCGGCATTGAGTTCCGCCACTTAACACGCAATGCGTTCAAAATCCGGAGATCACACACACTAGGTTCCCTCTGCCTTCCCGTCTATATGCGGGATACAGCGTGTAGCTGATAGGATATCCAAACGCAAATCAGCTGTTTCTATTAACCTTATATATACAGATACAAGCTGGTATTTCCTCGTCTAGGTGACGCATCGAGGTCAATAATCACATGCTAAATAAATATAAAAGTAGGTACAACAAATCTATGCGGAAAACATTTAAATTAATTTTACAACTCAAATTAACATTAATGAATTAATTTTCATTGACAATAGAACGACATTGAGATAAAAAGTGTTCCCAAACAAAAAGAATTGTATTATATACATCGTATGATATATTTAGTTGTTATTCTTAATTCTAATAATAATATAATTGTCTATAGTTTTGTTTGTATGTTGATAGTTAATTTTATTACAGTAAGTAAAAGGAACAGAAAGACCAGGAAAGTCGTGGCGCAACGGCACAAAGTGTGATTGTAAAACCGACTGGTTGTGGGTTCGATCCCCACTCGAGGAGATGAAATATTTGCTTAAATTTATATTTCCATTTCTTCACTCTGGTGTCAAGGCAAAGCGCGGCGTTGAGTTCCGCTATTCATCACGCAATGCCTTCAGAATTTGGCAGAAAGTTTGGGAGCAAAGTGTTTTATTACTACGCTCCCTCTGAATGAAAAAATAAGGTATTACGTTATTTAGGTCGTAGGAAAACAAATAAAAGTTTATATCGACTCGTCATGTTAATGAGTCCCACGCTTTCACACACATCGTATTTAAAACACGTTACGTTCTAGTGATCCGCAGTAGCTTACGTCAAAAACACTAGATTACTAAGTGTCTACTATTAAAATAAGACACTGAGAACCCAAGGTAATATCTTTAATCATCCGTAGAAAAATAAAGATATAAATATAAGTAAATATATCTATTTCTGAAAAAATATTAGCATGTAATATAGAAAGTTACTAAACGGCGTTAAATTCCGTCTTTCTTTCATACAACACCTATGTATAGCATAAAAGGGAGTGACTTATAAGTTACTCTGCCTCCTCTGCTAATACTGGAGAGATATTAAGTGAAATAAAATTGTACTTAACACTTATATTAATTGTACTTAACACTTATATTAATTAAAAATATACAAAATTTAATATATTTTTATAAATACAAACGAACAAAAAACAAATATAAATACAATTTTGATATTCTTCTCCATTAAAGGCCTATACATCCACCGACGACTAGCGATGTCGACCCGAATTGTCCAATTGTAATGTCACTATCAATTGACATCATCAATGTGGTCAACAATTGTCGCTTTCATTCAGCTGTAATACTGCGTTTGGAACGTGCATCACAAAGTAAACTACTGTAGTAGAGTTTAAGTGTGTTTTACTTATTTTATCAGAATCACGTTGTATTATTTTTTTTATATAGTAGAATACTGAGAGGAAACCTAGTGTCAGGACACTGTACTTCGCATTCCGCCAGAAATATGAGATGCGTTGCGTGTTAAGTTAGTAAATAAATATAAGTCATCCCTCCGAGTAGGAACCAAAGCAATAGTTATCGTGTTGACATTCAGACACTATCCCACTGCGCTACCAGGGTCTACCAGAAAATGAGGATCTTAAATTCGGTTTAAATATTAATTATGTCGGTGTCTGAACTCAAACCTAGACAACAAATAACAGCAATCAGAAAATAAAATAAAATATAAAAATCTTATAGATTTTTAAATTATTTTAGACCCTACAATATTATTGCTTTTAATTTTAACAAAAAATATTTCTAAATTAACCTACACCAATTTAATTAAAATTTCTGCTAGACGTAGCTAAAAAAATATTAATAAGAAAAACAAGCTTTCGAGATATTTTTGCATGGCTATTTGTATTTTACAAATCTAGCCCTTTCATATGATGCCCACATTACGCGGATTACCAAGTTTGCCCAGCCCATGCAAGGCTGGGCAAAACTTTATGACCCGCTGCCGTGTTGCTTTTTATTGATTATATGTAGTTTCATTCATCAAAACGGAAGTCGTAATCCAAATTTAAGCTCAATAAGACACTGGGAAGTGGGTCAAATTGAGCTTGGAAAATTTCACATACATTAGAACACATACTAAAACGGCAAATCTGAAAAAAAAAATTAAAAAAGAGACCTCCTTCAACGTCATCCGATTCAACGCAAGTCACTACTGACTACAGAAACAACTTTACTTGATGACATACATACATATAAAGGAAAAATTATATAAATAATTCATTCAATAAAAGAATGGGTTTTATTCATTGAATAGCATCCTTCACGACGTCAAACAGTATTATCTCTCTAGCTTTAGTATTGTTATATGTTATATTAAATACCTATAAAAAACCGCAGAAGCAAACAAGAAAAAAATAAAATAAAATAATTACTGTACATATTTGTATATGCAAATATGAGCATGAATTTCTATCATGTTAAATGTTAAACCGCACACAGCAGGGTAGGCAGAGAGAACCTAGTGTTAAGACACTCCGTTCCCCATTTTCCCCTGAATTCTGAAGGCATTGTGTGTTGATTGGCGGAGCTCAACGGCGCGCTTTGTCTCGACACCCGAACGAAGAAATGAAAATATAAATTTTAAAAAATATTTCTTTTTCTAAAGTCGGATCGAGCCCACAACCAGTCACACACTTATGCCCCTGCGCCACAACTGTCCACAAAATCTTATTCCTGAACATTTTAGTTATAAGTGTAAGCCAAGATAACACAGTGAATTGCCTTAATAATAAAATTAACGTAAACTCATTCTTGAATATGGAGAAGACAGAATTTTTTATCAGGGAAGGAAATCAAGTTTAGTAATTTATTAGGATTTTTTCAGCTCTAAGCTTCATCCAAAAGGCAGATAAAATGTAGTGTCAAGACATTCAGTTCTCTATTTTTTGCTCGAATAGAGACACCGAGACATTGCGTGTTAAGTGGAACTCAACGCCAAAATTTATTTTCCCAAGCATGTAACAATTTGTGATATAAAAAACACGATTCTGTGTCAAGGGTTCCTTTGAAAAATCTGATGAATATGAAACGAGGTCTCCACTCAATGGAAAATATCATACGGAGTTTTTCTTTCGATTTTTATAAAAAAATATTACACAAAGACAACATGTAAATAAAAAAGTTTCCCTATACAATAAAAAGAATTTCTTTTTCAAATACAATAATAATGGAAAAAGATTTGCGTAGTATTGGTATGAAATAAGGAAATAAATTATTTTTTCTAGAATATCTAAAAAAAATGAAATGCTCCAGGAAGACAATACTTTGTACTACTCTCTCTATACTTTCATTAATTATGAGTATTTTTTTTGAAAATGACTATTAAAGAATGAGATCGACTTATTTGATTGATTGATATTTATATCTTTTAAATCATAAACTCATAAATAAAAAAACATTTTGACATTTTTAAGTTAAAAACGATCGAAAAGGATCCAGTTCAACTAATTATTTCAATTTCTCTTATTATTTAGAAAATGTATAAAAAAATTAACATAACAGGACTCAACCCTCCACGGCCTCTTGGAGTTATGACAACCGAGGTACATAAGTTCTTATCAAATTACGTTCTACTTTTTATGAGTACGCTTGTTACACCCTATTGATGTAGGTAAAATATCTGTAAGAAGAATTATTTACTTTTTTACTCCATTTGTTTTAATTTAATTAAAAAATTACTACAAAAGTCTACTCTTAAATATAAAAGGCTAGTTCGTTGAGGGATGTACGTCAACGCATATGTCGCGATTGTAATAAAACGATTAAATTACGAAAAAGAATGAGGAATCCTAAGCCATATGAATTTGATGTAAAATTATATTTGTTTTGCCTTTTTCAATTCTTTTTTAGCTTCTGCACATAGAAAAGTATGTATCCCGCACATAGAAGAGTAAGGAGAAGGAACCTGGGTACCTTAATAAGCTGATCTTGTAATAATGTTTTTTTTCTTCAAATAAATAAAAAAAATGTAATTACAGTTAAATATTTGCAGATGCCAAACAATCTTATTTTGAGGTTATTATGTCATCGCTAATGTAAATGCGTTAATATTTATGAGAACACAAAACAAACCTCGATGCTGATGATAATAACAGGCGCGATTTACAATTGGCATGTGATGTTTAGAATTGACGTCTGAGAACATAAAATTAGTCGAGTATTTTAAACTTTTAACTTAATATTTAGGAATCCGTACATCAAAAGATAAGATAAGAATCCTTAGAGGTACTCGCATATATCACTTTGTTGTCTGTCTGTCTGTTTGTCAATACCATTTAATTCAAGATCACGTAGAGCTCTGATTGTGCTCCGGCGCCACTACTGGCCTCGCTTTTATATAATTTCGTAATTTCTCGATTTAAGGGAGAAAGCGGAAAACAGAATGTCTTAACACTATAATCTCTCTGCCTACTGTGTCAGTACACAGGTGAGGCTAAAAAATAAAAAAACAAAAAAATTCTCCTACACTAGCATAAACATAAAATGGATAATACACGTAAACGTCAGGATATAACGAGTCCCCTTCGCGGTCAAGGCGAGCGGCTAGCAGGTGTGTGTTGTATCAGGTTTCAAGTAAAACTGATCAACGCAAGATTCACTTACACATTAAACTGCGTTGCGCAACCTAATCCTATCTTCATATTTCATCATCTTAAATCTCTTTTTATATGAAGCGATAGACCATCTCCTTTACGCCTTCCTTCATTTCGAAGGGTAGGCAGAAAGAGCCTAGTGGCAAGACACTCATTTCTCCGTTTTCCGGCCTAATTAGGAAAAAAAAATATTAATTCCCTGGAGTTGGATCGGAATTACAACTGTATTTGTTGTTATAATGGGAACAGAAATACATCATCTGTGAAAATTTTAACTGTCTTACTATCACGGTTCATGAGATAACCTGGTGACAGACGAACAGACAGACACACATACGGACAGACAGCGGAGTCTTAGTAATAGGGTCCCGTTTTAGTTTTTAGGTACGGAATCCTAAAAAGTACGGTCACATAATTACTATGTATCTAATAAAGATATATTACATACATATGAACTTTCTCCAGTAAAAAAGTAGATGAGATTTCGAATGTCGTGTCGTGTCAGTCGCTTATGGTTTTTACTCCTTCTGAACATAATGATTGAAAGTGTAAAAAAATATTTCCGTTCCTACAGCTCTATTGCGCGACTTAATATGGAATTTGCGTAACAATTTACAAATGTTGCAGGTACAATATATCGCATAAAACTATACTTCTTTGATTATTGTATTTTATATAAAGGCCAGTCGTGGCGCAAAAGTGTGAGTATAAAACCGACTGGTTGTGGATTCAATCCCCACTCGAAGAGATGAAATATTTACTTAAATTTATATTTCTATTTCTTCGCTCTCGTGTCGAGGACAAGCGCGGTGTTGATTTCTGCCACTCAACACGCAATGCCTCCAGAATTGCGCAGAAAGAGGGGAACGGAGGTTCTTAACACTTGGTTCCCTCTGCCTACCCTGCAGTGTGCGAGATACAGCGTGAAGCTGATTTATTTATTTATTTTATTTAAATTTAAGCAACCACGTCCCACGTACTGTATATGGTACTTTTTTCTTATTGTTTAATTCGTTTTATTTTTTTAAGTTTATTATTTCAGCCTCACGCTTTATGCCGCATATAGCAAAATAGGCAGAGCGAACTAGTGTAAAAACACTCCTTTCTCCACTATTCATCCAAATTCCAAACACTGCAGGTTATATGACGAAACCATAATAATATATGACATATTATTGCATGCTTCTATTAAATTTTTCATTAAATAAGACGATTAAAAAAGACTTTAAGACATCTGTGTCATTTAATAAAAAACGTTATTTTTATTAAATGACACTGACTTTTATACATTGAAAAAAGTTGATAATAAACTGAATATAAACCTCAAATATAACCGACAACATAACCAACTGAGCACGTGCGTGAACCATTAGGTCAGGGACCGCGTTTTTCTAGTCAAAACCGCGGGCAAAGCGTGTAATTTGGTCCATCCTGCTCTCGCTTTAATCACCTTTAATGGTAGATCGGGAGAGGCGGTACCCATTTGATTTATGACAACTAGACCAACGATCATTACACGAACAACCTTAGATACAGTACGGCCGATACATCGTGGCCGCTTTGAAATTAAGTATTCTAAACTTTTGCGTATTGTACCGTATTACATAAAATAAACAAAAATAAAAGGAGAAATAATCATAAAATCAAATTTGCGCAGCTATCTACAGCTTACTTTAACCAAAGGAGGCCACAACTCGTCGGCTTTAATGTTCTAAGAATTCTTCTAATCTATCCACGTTTTGAGAGATCAGAGAACATTGGTTTTGTTTTAATGGAATGTTCTTATAGTAATTTTCGTGGTGAGAATGGTGATTTAAAGTAGATAGATACCACTGATTCATTTGTCTTATTTTGAGTTCTTCATAAGTATGGATGCAGATATGAGTCTCATCTCCAGTTTAAAATATTGAGTATTATTATAAAATAGAATATCCTATTTTATATGATTAAATTTATCTTTAGAAATTTCAATTTAACATATTTTTTAATTAAATTGACTTTTGAAATGTCAAGGATAATATAAGCTGAAGGCAGCTCTGTTGAGATGCACTGGAAACAAACTGAAAAGAACTAAACAAAATATTTTTCTTTAAAATAATATAAATAAGATTTCATTGCAGAATAGTTTATAACCAAACAGGTTATAACTTCTTTGTATTCTTTCTTCTGTATGTTCTTTTGTTTTCAAGAATAAATAAACAAATCTGTTGAATCATCAGTATTGAGAACTTTTGCATTAAATCTAAGAAAATATAAATAACTGTACATCCAAACAAATATTAAAACAATGAGTTCATGATGCTGTCAAGATGACTGTAACAGAGAGAATACAGAGAACTGAGCTGTAGAAAATTTTCTTTACCAACTCATCGTAATGCTGACCAGATGTATGGTATACAGATTTTGTACATTAATATGTTTGTAAATATTTAAATAATAAAAAACAATGTCAGTCAATGATTCATTCCTTTACTGAATTTCATTTTGGATACAAAAATTGTTTCAATTCAAAACAAGAAAGCACATCTTATGTATATATATTTATAAACCTATCAATCTTGAGATGCCATTTTCATTGAAAAATTAAATATGAATGAAAACGGCATCTCAATATCATACAGGGGCCTAAGAAACAAATGATTATTACATGTGTAATAAATAATAATCTGTAAAGACTCCTTTGCATTTCATGGATGCACTGAGGAGCTCAGAGTAGAGATTAGATCTCTTGCTTCTGTTTCTATAGCTCAGCTTAGCAGCTAAAGGTTGGAACCATGTGCCTATAGTGATAAAAAAATTGAAAACTGTTATAACACAAATAACAGTTGATATATTACCTATCTTTAACAGTATATATATATAAATATTTTCAAAAATATACTATAATAAAATTAGTTTATGAGATAGGCCATAATTTACTGATTGTTTATAATAATAATTTGTTATAATTTTAAAATTACATATAAAATATTAATAAAATTTTAAAAACATTGCTACACATCATAATGTTATTAAAAAAATAGTAATACATACTATTATTATATATAGTAGTATACATATTTAAAAACATTTCAAAACATTGCAGTATGAAGAAAATTGATACAGAAGGATTATTAATAAAATTAAAATATAGTCCCGCTACATTCAAAATTTTATATGTTTTCTAATTAAGTACTTTTTATTTCCTGAGTGTGAAATAACACTTTAAAAATGTTAAAAATATTAAAATATATTTTTAAATGAGTGTATTTTTTAAGTAAGTACTTGTATGATGCATAGATTCTTTTAAATTAAAGTTTAAACAGCTTCTTTTGAAGTGAAAGTAGCAAATCTAAAACAGGTACAATTATGAGCCTCTGCTCTCAATTTCTTATTTCATTGAAAAATTTACCAATTTTTATTTTAAATAATTAGAGACTTAAATAACTTATTTTAACTTTATCTATTTGTTTAGTGCAATAAAATAGGACTGTATTTGTTTCTATGTATTTATTTGTTGTTATAATTTATGTACAGTAATGAAACTATAAATAAGAAATATATATGCAATATTGTTATATATAAATTCTTAATATACCTAATAAATATAATTTATTTTGAATTTGTGACGTTTAAGGAATAAAGTAAAATAATTGACTCATCTTGTTTACAATTTTGCTGAAATGTAACATAACAACTGTATTTATGACTAACGATGGCATAACATTATTTTTATATACAATATTAAATATTAAATAATAATAAAGATCTTATTATTTAAGACACATGCCTAAATAATGTTATTAATAAAAAGTACGCATATATTATTTCCTTTTACTATCTTCTTATTCATAATAATTGATTATTTACTTACCAACAGCTGTTTTCCCTCAATTTTTTAACACGATTTGCCGAAATCAACATATAAAATCAAAGTTATTGAATTAAGAAACATATATTCATAATTTTCGCTCTATTACGTCGCACATAAAATATATTGTTCCACTTAAAATTGATAAATTAATTAATTCAGCGTTTTAATGATAATAACACCGTAAAGTTATAATAAAAAAGGCATTTACGAGAAATTCAACTAAATAATATTCAACACACGGCTGTTCTGTACTCTCGACAATTTATTTTGTTTTTCCACAGATACACATTATAATGCCATTACATTGCCGGTACATCTGTCCATCACGAACGAAAGGGATGGCAATATTATTTTCACTTGTGACAGAACGAGACAACATAATCAATGAGTGCTGTAAGTGACAATGGCGCGCTACCGCCATTTTTGTTTTAGTGTTGCCATTGTTAAACAGAAACGTTTCATTATAGGTAATAAAAAGTTCCTTTTCGATGATTTAGTTGTCAAATGAAATGCAAAAAAATGTTATGCTAAAATTATATTTATATACTTAGTTAACGATAAAAAAGATGTTGGATTTTAATATTAATAAATAAAAATAAACACTTAAATATTTTTATTAGTAAGTCAGAGCACTAATATAAAAATATAACGAATTTAATATGAATTCTTTATGATAATAATTGCATAATTTTAACAATATATGTTCATCTCACTTATTAAACGGTCTATACGTGTTCTCTGAGAAACAAAACGTAAAGTTTTATAATATAAAGGTTATTTGTAAGTAAAAAAGTGCATGGGTCTGATTCTATTTTTTTATGTTTTCAATGACATCATTAAAATGCTTAAAGAGATACTCTTCTCGATATATATTAAAAAAAATACAATGGCAATTGAAATATTTTGATGGGCATTAGTTATTTATTGTTTTCGGCAGTTGTGTTGAGATATTTAAATGCGTCACTAATATATTGTTATAATGCATATATTTTAAAAGCTAATGTTGTCTGTAGAAAAACATAAATTATATTATGTTATGTATTAGGAAAAAACGATTCATTGCTCGTTATTTTAATTCAGGTAATGAACATTATTTAATTCTTTGTATATATTGTTCGAATCGTTACAAGTAGGTACTTGGTCCTTAGTATTTACTAATGTAGCTACTAGCATTTTTGGGGAAAAAAGAAGATAAAAACATTTACAAATAATATATTATTTTAATATACTTATCATTTTGATTTGAAATTACTTCGTCATTGATATTCTTCAATGAACTAAGCTTTTTTTAGCTTAACGTCATATCTCACGCTGCACACATAACAAAATAATAAATACTTCAATCCCCCGAGTGGATATCGAACCCACAATAATCGCGTATGCAAACAAACACGCTTGCGATCCCGCGCCACAGTGGCCTTAAATTAAATTAATTTACTATTTAATTTATTTAACAAATGAAGCCAACAATTTATAAATATGTAAATATATTTAGTTAAATAAAAAAGTCAAATTACATAAGAACTCAAGACAGCTTATTGCATATACTTTTGGTAACAAGTAACAACCAGTCGTCTGCTACCTGTGAGGCCGAAATTCCAGGTATGTACGTTCGAAGGCTTCGGGAGATTTCTAGGTGCCACTCGAACTTTTT
Source organism: Heliconius erato x Heliconius himera (assembly GCA_013421005.1). NCBI lineage: Eukaryota > Metazoa > Arthropoda > Insecta > Lepidoptera > Nymphalidae > Heliconius > Heliconius erato x Heliconius himera. The sequence goes on along the minus strand of JAATLQ010035757.1, from coordinate 16,842 downwards.
TTTTAAATATAAAAAAAAAAAATTAAATTAGCTTCACGCTGTATCCCCCACACAGCAGGGTAGGCAGAGAGAACCTAGTGTTAAGACACTTTTTTAAATATAGCTTTATAATATTTAACTATTAATATGTTATTTTAGCATGTAAGAATATTATGTACATAAAGTTATAGCCATTTTAAGTGCATTACAAGACGACTTTAATAGCACATAAAATTTTCTATGTTAATATACGATTTTATAATTATTGACTGTCTGACCGTTAACGCGGTTGTTCCATTCTCATTCAGAGGCAAAAATTATTTTCATTTTCTCGATACGGTAAAAGAACAAAACACATCGTTGAGTCCTACCTTTTAACTCACAATGTCTCAAAAATTGAGTAAAATAGAAATAATTAAGCTTCTAAGTCAACGCAATCAACAGAGGTCAAAGATTTGAAAGAAAAGAGAAGAGAAAAATTTATACAAGAAGGAAAACGATAAGTATAAAACAAAAAGGACAAAAAGGAGTTTCTTTGTTAAGAGGAAAAAATTTCAATATCAATATACAAGTTACAATGACGATGCTATTAATTAAATTTAAAAATGAATATTACATTTTCATAAAGAACATTGTCATCCTTATATATACTGTAGGTAACACTCGGTGAGACAATAGGCATAAATGAAATATAATTCTATTTCATTTATGCCTATTGTAAACAATATTGTTTCATAAAAAAATTATGTTTTTTTTTATAACGCAGTCGTGGCTCAATCGGACTGTACCTTACTATTGCAAACTATGATTCTGGATTGACATTCCTTTGAACGAAATTTATTATGCTTTCATGTGTTAATCCTATTTTATTTAAAAATAATAATATGTAATTTACTATTTGTAAAAAAATCTTGCAAAAGTTTTTTTGTACTCAAATAATTATTTTAATAATCAATAATACGCCTTTAGCTAGAACGAAGACTAAAACCAAACAACAATAAAAAAATATTAAGAAAGAAACAACAAACAAACCTACACTACTTTCAAAAATATATATTACACAATAAATAGGTTAACGCGTCCCGAAACCGCCAGCCATATATATGTATGCAGGGTCAATACTCTCGAGTAAACCCGCTTACGAGATGAATTATATCACCGATCGTGAAACAGCTTATTGATGTATAAAAGACTTTGATTTTTTATATTAATTAGATATACCTATGTTATATTATATTTTGTTACGTTATAATTTATTAAGTCTGATTAATTTTAACACTACGTTCTCTTTCTATTAAAAATCTTTTAGTAACCAAAAAGATATATAAAATTATATACACAAAAAAGTAATATAATAAAGCTATATTAAGTGATATTGAGGCGTGTTGAGTGGTGGAACTCAACACTTTTGTCTTGATACTAGAACAAAGAAATGAAAATATTAATAAATAATCATTCATTCCTATGAGTGGGAATCGAACCCACAAACGTCCCTTTACAATCGCGCTTATGCGCCTGCGCCAAGACGGTCTCTGGTCTCTATTTACCTCGAAAATTATGTGGAAAGTGGGGAGTAGAGTGCCCACATTAAGTTCCCTCTACCTTGCTATATAAGGGATAAGGCTTCAAAATATAATTCCTCATAAATCTTTTCTGTTCTGTTTCTTATTTTATAGCATTTAGTCCTCATACATCTGTTCTGTTCTGTTTTTTTATTTAACCCTTTAAGTCCTCATGTGCTATCGATCAATCATGTGCTATCGACTAATGTCACTGTCAAATTCTTCGTGACAAAAACATTAAGATAAGAATGGCGGTGTTTTAATTAAAAGAATTATTAAAGCTACGTCTAGCTGGTTTTGGGCACATGTTACGGCCTACTCGTAATTAAGTTGTGAGAACTATTACTTATGTGAAAATTAAAATGAATAGATATTATATTTGAAATTTAATTTAAGTTTATTTTTCTTTCTGTACGAAAAAAAATGTAGATAATAGCTTTCTATTATAAACCTAAATATCAATTATTTATAATAGAAAGCTGTAATGTAATATATAGCCTAGTCGAAAATACAAATCCCAAAATATACCTTATGAAAATTTATTCAGGCTGTCGTGGCTCAGCAGGACAGCTCTGACTGCAAGCACAACCAACAGTTTTTCTAACAAAATAAAAAGCGGCGTTGAATTTCGCCAATTAAAACATGCAATGCCTCAAAAATATGGAAAATAGGGAACGGAGAGGATCCCTGCCTGGATTTGAAGATAAAGTTATAGAAATATAAATAAATAAGCGCACGTACTATGAAATAAATATATTTTTAGTTTTGACATTTTTTTAAAGTGTTATCAGGATGTTATATTTGAACCCACGTCTCTTGGAAACCGTCCAAGAGGAGCGTGTTCAAATCGCGCTATGTTCAATTTTTTATACGTTTTTCTAAATAAGTATTATACTTTTACTTATAAAATAAACATACAAAATAGTATATGGTAAAGTGCGGCGTTGAATTTCGCCACTCACCACGTAATCCTGCAGAATTCGGCGAAAAACGGGGAACAGAGTATTAACACTAGATTGAGAGAACTCAACTGTCTCAGGGATACGGCGTGAAGCTGATATACAAAAAAATAGTCAATAAATCCTTAAGTTAAAAAGACAATTGATGTAATTGCCAAACAATTTCAATTATCACAATTGGTGTTCCATCAACGTCGCGTCGATATATTCTTTAATCTATTTTATGTGGCGACAAAACAGTTTACACTGTATTGTATGTTGTAGGGTTGATAGAGATATGCAGCTTCTTTTATTTAATCAAGGAATATATATTTTTCAGTTAGGATAGGATTGTTAATGAATTGTTATTGAATTATCAGTTATATTGCGGCGTTCATTTCCACCACTCAACACGCAAAGCCTCCAGAGCTCGGTGGAAAGTGGGGGACGGAAGTATCATTATGGGAACGGAGTGTCTTAACACTAGGTTCTATTTTTCCTCTGCCTGCCCCTGTTTTGTGCGGGGTACAGCTTGAAGCTACAAAAAAATAAAACTTTTGCTTACAGAGGTTATATATATTTATTTAATTCCCGTTGTTAAAAATAGTCATGTACATGTGTGTACATTTTATGTATTAATCTAGTAAAACCTCTACTTTAATCATATTTTTTTTTAAAAGTCATAGAAACTAAAGTTATAACTGCTAATAATACAGGACCTTTAAATAAAAAAACGTATTTTATGAATAATTATTTTACTTCTTATTAAAAATTACACACAGGCCGATCTGGGTCGGGTCACTATTACATATTACATAAAGTTTTATCTGAAATCATTTTGTGATCAAAGATTTTTTTGTGCAATATAATATAATATTTTTTTTTGCTTTCAGAGCATTAAGCTCTACAAGAGCAAAAAATATTTATTCTTGTATATTTGAGCTTATTTCTTATACAATCAAATTATTATCTCCAAAGTTATTTTATATATAAAGTAAGTTCGTTATAAAAATATTCATACATATCCCTTCGAAGGAAACCATCAGGAGGTTAACCTGCAAAATTTAAAATCTCGTCTTCTCTAACAACTAACTACAAAACCTTCATCTCCTCAAATTGACTATCAACATCATTGAGCAAATGAAACATGTAAAGATTACATACTTAACTATAGCACAACGCTATCACAGTTTATTTTAACTTATTTAATCTTATTCCTCTCCATTTTATTTACGAAGATTTATCTTTCATATCCAGTTTTAATGGAGTTTCATCAGTTATATCCACTTTTGATATGAGGACTGGTTCGGCGCCCTTCTCCTCGTGGCCATCTTGATCGTACGGCATTTCGCGTTTCTGTAATTCTTCAGCAAGACGCTCGAAGAGTTGTCTGGAAAAATGAGAAAATATTTAATTTAAAATAAAACTGCCTAATTCACGTGGAGGTAACAAGTTCAAACGCGCGCAATACATTTGAAAGCTGTCATATAGGGATTGTCATGGACATTTATTATGAGATCCTATAAAAGTTTGTGGCGTTTCTTTTTCTTACAATTCTTTCTAATTTTTCTTCTCCAATTCTGATGGATATAGTAATTATGGGTTTATTTAAAGATATTTATTATTGGTCCCAGTGATTTACGTGGTGGAGTGATTTCCCCACTTTCCGCCGAATTCTGGAGGCATTGCGTGTCTAGTGGCGGAACTCACGGCTCCGCTTTTGTCTCGACATCAGAGCGAATAAATGAAAAAAAAATACATTTAAATAAATACATCATTTCCCCGAGTGGCGATCGAACCCACAACCAAGCCAATTTACAGCCACACTTTGTGCCCCTGGCCTCATTATATTTATACAATTGTGTATTTTTGTGAGCAGATTTAATCAATTTAAAATTATGAAATATCAATTTAGTTAAAAAATTGCTTTTTGAATTGATTCTTTTCCGTAAAATTTTTGCTACTTAAAATTCTAGATGACCACCAGATTATTCTGGAGTGAATACTGTACTCTTATACTTTATGGGCGAATTGAATATAATCCGTGATTACGATAGTAATGACTCACTCGGTTCCATAAAAAGCTATTGTAAGATAAGAAATAAATGAAAGTAAAATACTTACTGGAAAACAATGCCTTTCATATTCTTCGCCAAATAATACAAGAACAGCCAGTCCGCGAACTGGCAGCCGTTGACTACTTGGATGACGTTGTAAGCGTTGAACTTCCTGTTGGCCGCGTGTCGGAACATCACTTCGTTGAACTTGAGCGAGCGGCGGTAGAGGAAGAAGGATGTGAAACGCCAGATTACGGCTGAAATACATTTTCTTAGAATAATATAATATATATATATAAATATATATAAATAGAATAAAATAAACTTTGAAATTGAAATTAATTGAAAATTTCTTTAAGTTTACACACAGTCTGTGTACAAATTAAGAAAAAAATATACAGCAGTCCATTGTGTTGGACGTGTAGGTTCAGTACAATTTATAACTTTGTAGTCTTTACTATTATTATAAGTCCGAAATAAGTAGAGATATATTTTTTTGGATATTTAGAACGATTTATGGCTCATACCAAAGATTTTTATGAAAACGTATAATATTTTACTGATACAGTAGGTAATACAAAAATACAACATTACATAACAAACAAATGACGACCATCTTTATTCAATAACTTTCACAGTTATATTTATGTAATCGAAATACGATATTATATGCACTTTTGCAATATTTTTATACTTGAAAAATAACTTGATCAAAAATTACTAGACTATCACTTTTACTTTGTCTAGGTTGATTATTTTCTTTATTCTTTCGCTTACCGGAAGCGTATAAACTAAACTCTATAAACTCATTTATACTGGATTCAGGTTAGTTTAGGAGATATATTAATCAACCGGACAGACATTTTCACTTTGTAAAATTTGTTCCTGTTAAATTTGAACCTGTACCAACAGTTTTTTACATCTATTTAAAATGAACAACTCCATTTATCTCGTAAAGTTTAGTCAGCGTACGTACGTACATTACTGAGAAGCGACTACTGTACCAAACTCATTCCCTACATTCAATTTCATTTTTGCTATAAAAGGTAACCTACGTCGGTCGTCGTCAGTAAGGTCAACTCTACGCTAAAGTGGGTAGTTTCAGATGTTAAAGAGTAAGAGTAACAGACAGAGACAGGCTTTCGCAACTTATAATGTTCATAGAAATTTGTAATGTTCGTTTAAACGTTATTATTTGCAGGATTACCATAATAAATGTCATTTCAATTTAAAACTAGGTAGCCTTTTAAATTTTTGATATATTCATCTAAAGATACAAAACTACCCTCCGAACCGCTGATAGTTTACTGTAGGACTTAGACTACTGTCATTTTTACGTACCCAACTTAATGATTTAAAAGGGCCTAATTGAATAAAGATTTCGATTTGAATTTGATTTTAAATAAGACGCTTATTTACTCACCGAGTACAGACGCGATAAATAGGAACAAGAACCAAAACCAAAGCACTACATATAATTTCTCATGTATAATGTTGAGGGCCATCACGCAGAGAGCGTCGTGCTGCTGTATTGAACCGCTTGGACCGAACTTATGGAAAGTACATTTTGTTACCTGCAAAGATTAATATTGTTTTATTTCTTAACTTTACGCTGTATTCCGCACACAGCAAGGTAAGCAGAGGGAACCTGGGAACCTGGTACTAAGATACTCCGTTCCTATTTTAGACACTTCCGTTACCCAAATACGTGTTGAACGGAAAATTAATATTTATTGAAATTGTTATTTTCTTGTAGCTTCACGCTATTTTACACACACATCAGGATAGGCAGAGATAACCTAGTGTTAAGACATTGTCGTTCCCTAAACGCCACACAGTTCTGGAGACATTACATGTTGCGTGGCGTAAATCAACGCCGTGCTTTGTCTAATTATACTAATCGATCCAATTATACTAATCAGTGAACATGACTCCTAAGTTGTTGTTTAATTAGCTCTTTACTAAAGATATATAACTCTCGATATTAGGCCACTATTATTAGGCTACTATTGAGGCCATCGTGGCGCAGTGGCATAGGAATGTGACTGTAACGCGACGGTTGTAAGTTTGATCTCCACTCGAGGCAATGAATTATTATTTGTTAATATGTTAATTTCTGCGCTCTAGCACTAAGGCAAAAAGCCCGGCGTTAAGTTCCGCCACTCAACACGCAATGCCTCGAAAAATTCGGCAGAAAATTGGGAACAGAGTGTCTTAAATTTAAGGTTCCCTCTGCCTACCCTGCTGTGTGCGGTATACAGAGTGAAGCTATTTTTTTAACTATAAATATATATATTTAATATTTTTTTACTAAGTAAATCATTTGCTCACCTTCGGGAATACTGTTTCCAATGGATCAGCAATTTGATTCCAATTACGAAACTGTAATACATTAGATCCTAAGCTGATGAAGTTTCCTTTTAAAAATATATTTATCATCCAGATCTGGAACATAAGATGCAGGAGATTCGCCACCTCCATAGAAACTAACCAAATTGACCAGGTCCGGCTTATTCTTAACCTATAAAAAAGAGATATATAAACTAGGAACGAACATGTGGGAGAGAAGGGAGATCTCGACAGTAATCAGTGTCGATGACACTGAAGGCAGGTCATGTAAAAAAACATGAGGACCCCGGAGCCCATGTATGAAGAGGTAGATGATAATGGACCACAGGTATGAATAGTATTGCTGAACGGAATACCCGTTCTCTTTGGCTACCCCACAAGAAGGCGCATATAAACATGAAGTTAAAAAAAATAAGTAAGGAGCGACCGCTACACCTATAAAGTCATCTTTGAACCAAAATGTGAAAAGTTGAAACAAATTATTATTTACCGGACAAATATATATATAATTTATTTTTTATTTATCACGCACCGCATATGTTGGATAGCCGAAAAGGACCTAAGGATATATAATTCGTTTTCCATCAAAAATAGGTTAAATATTTACGACACGACGTTGTGCTAAGTCTTATATTGTCACAAGAGATTTTAAATATACTAAAATTAAAAATACCCCAAACACAAAAAATCTACAATAACAGTGTAACTCACTTTACATTTAAAAAAAGTACTAAATTAGCAGGGGCACAAAGTGTATTACAAAGTCGACTGGTTGTGGGTTCGATCCCCACTCGAGGAAAGGAAATATTTATTTAAATTTATATTTTCATTTCTTCGCTATGGTGTCGAAGCAAAGCGCGGCGTTGAGTTCCGCCACTCAGCACGCAATGCCTATAGAATTCGGCGGAAAGTAAAGAACAGAGTGTCTTAACACGAGGTTCCCTTTGCCTACGCTGATGTGTGCGGGATACAGCGTGAAGCTGATTTAATTTTTTTTCTATATTAATTTATTCACAAACAAAAATAATGTCTATTTTCGCTTACCTTAAAATAATATCTTTTTTGATAATGTCGATCCGATTTTCTATAGTTTTCTTTGATGGCACCTTCATATGACCAACATCCATGTCCTCTTCCACTAACGCTAGAGAGGCGTATTGCAAACCGTCTACTAGTGCCTTTATTCTTCCTCCTGTGATATACATTTTTGTAAATGAATAGAAATGTTTGTACGGACATTATTAATTAATTAACAAAAAAAAACTAACGTCACGCTATATCCCGCACACAGCAAGGTAGGCTGAGGGAACTTAGTGTTTTAACACTCCGTTCGTCATTTTCCACCGATTTCTGCCAAAACTGCGTGTTCAGTGGCGAAACTCAATATCGCGCTTAGCCTCGACACCAGAGCGAAGAAATGAAAATATAAATTGAAATAAATATTTCATTTGCTCGAGTGGGGATTGAACCCGCAACCAGTCGATTTTACAGTTACACTTTGTGCCCTAAAAGTTAAAGCCACGACTGGCTTTAATATTTCAACTATTTAGCCTATATAGGTAGAGGAAATCTAGTATTAAAACACTCCGTTTTCCATTTTTCAACGAATTCTCAAGAATCCGTGCTTTAAATTTATATGATTCATGCTGCGCTATTTTTAATATTTAAGATATTTCTATTAAAATATAATAAAAAAATCATAAGTCCTGTTAAGTTAATAAATAAAAAAACAGGAATTTCTGTGATTTACGGTCAATACATATCTGGCTTCCCTTCTATGCGGGAAAAACATGAAACAAATAAAATAATTATCGCCTAGATACCATTTCAACAAGATATTTGTGAAATGTAAGAAAAATGTAAAGCAGAATAGTTAGTATGATTTACTTGCGAGGTAACCTGAATAGCTGAGATAAGATAACAGATACATCTGTTGATGAATCCTTTATGATTCAAAATTTACTTTGTCACATATTGACTCAAAACTTGAAAAGATCTCTGTGTAAATATTTTCATATTAGCTTAATGCTCTACATTTCACTTTATTAATAAACAACGTTTTGTCAAGCACTAAGTTGATTCTACTTCTGAGTCTGATTTCTTTTGCACTCTCCTTAAAACTAGGTAAGTTATGAAATTTACAAAAAACGAATTTATAAGGTGTCGATAACCAAATTGGAGATTTCAACTGACCTTCCTTTTTCTTCCAAATATAATGAGGCATGTAGAAACATATCATTTGGATAAATAATACAAAAGGAACCCATTGGTAGTATGTGTGGTTTAATGTTTGATCAGTCGATAGGATGGGACCAACTCCTGGATGTGGTAAGAATCCACCTTCGAGAAGACTTTCATTGTAATGTCTAACCTGCAAAGAGATAAATTAAGTATTTAATATTAAATATTTAAATTTAATATTATATTATTTTCTTTTTAAGGTCCATTAAAGATCTGCTGAATATCTTGTGCCAGTTTTCCTAAGGTCTGAGGCACTAATTTTAGTGTAACGGTATTACTATAGTTTCACTAAATCATTAATTTATTATTTAACGTTCAGAATATAATAACTAAATATATGTACCTTCTTATTTTGAACATTTTTTTTACTCCGACATCATTTAATATATTGATAGAATCCATGACATTAAGAAGACGCACATAGGTATCATGACAATTTTTATTACACATTATACCAAAAGTGAATATTGATGAAACATACCATAATCTAGAATCTAGATTAGACGAGCCATATAAAGAAAATATTGTTAACTGTTGGTGAGTTGGTTTAGATAACGTTATCTGTAATAAAATCAGCCTAAAATTTTTATGTCGCCGTCGTAGCACAATTACGACGTGCCTGCACATCTTCTCTGTAAGCATGGGCGTAAGTACACATATATTCTGGAGTTAAATTTGAACAGATATGTTCATGCAAATATGGTTTTTTCCTATCTTACACGGCTATTTTTTGTTTGTCAAAGTTCTGATGTGGACACTAGAGTATTCTAGGGCTGGCGCGTTCCACACGGCCTTCCTTATTCCTACATATTTTACACATATTTTATTTGATAACATACGACATTTGAATAGACGAAAATATATACATGATATTTACATTTAATTGTTGTTTAGTTATCATTTAGGTTTAGTCTCCTAAAAAGCTGTCAATGATGTAATACTTGAATTATATTTTTTTGGTACCTATTTTAGATATATACATGTATAATATCTATTTTCTTTTCAACTATCCATATTTTTACATGAAATAAACTTACAATTGTAAACGTGGCCATAAAAAAGCAGTAGGTTTGTATAACATGATCTGGAACCCCCTGGTCTGATATACACTTAATGTGATCACCAAAGTACTCTCTCGCACAGACCAAAACCACAAAGGCCAACAGTATAGTGACTGTCATTTTATAATGTAGTTTAAACACTGTATTTTCGATCGTCGGCTTCCATGATCGGATCCTTAGACTTTGCAGTGATGGAGCAAAAGCTCTAATTGATGCGTCTAACATTTTGTTGTCTATTGACTAGAACATTCAGAATTGAGTAGTACTCCTGAAATATAAATAAAATATATTGTTATAATAATATTCTTTAGCTAGAGTTAAACGACGATGATCATTCAGAATCTGGCTCTCTTGACTATGCTAATATTTACATGTAAATTCGATGGTTGGGGGTTCAATCCCCTTAATGGGGTAATGAATTATTATCATTTTCTCACTCTGATAGACAAATAACTCTGTGGTGTTGAGTTATCACGCAGAGGAGATGGAGATTTATTGACACTAAGTCTATCTCTCTTGCAATGTAAGGGATAAACTAAAATAAATAAAGGAAAAAGATGACGTGCCATGACCTGGTAATCACGGCACGTGAAATAAAAAAAATAAATAAAAAATATCCTATGAGAAATAGAAATATTTAACTCAGGCTTCAAAATTAGCTTCACGCTGTATCCCGCACACAGCAGGGTAGGCAGAGGGAACCTAGTGTTAAGACACTCCGTTCCCCACTTTCTGCCGAATTCTGGAGGCATTGCGTGTTGAGTGGCAGAACTCAACGCCGCGCTTAACCTCGACACCAGAGCGAGGAAAATGGAAATATAAAAAAAAACTCAGGGATCTAAATAATATATTAAACATCGCTTAATGTATCTACATTAACATCATTTTTGTATTCAAATAACAAAATATTTGTCGCAAATTTTAAAACTAATCAGCATATCAACTTTTATTTGTTAAATCACAACTACATTGTTTCAGTTATACATTTCTTTTAAAGTATGTTTTTTATGTATCAATTACTATAAAATTGTTCATTTAAGCGAAAATATGAGCGCATTATCTTTCGCTTCGCCGATTTCTTTGAAATACATGGATAAATTAGATTAAATTAATTATTTTTTTAAAAAAAATTCACTAACTCACCTGCACCTATCAGTCAATTCGTCACTTACTCCAATTACACGTAGTACAGTATAAGGCGTGCGTAGCGCTCTTCCGCCAAACTCTATATGCCGCGCTATCATTTGATAAATGATAACAAACTGATAAACAATAACATGATTTCGACAAAATTTCTATTGATTCAGGCTTTTTTGCTACAGTATCTTTATAAATTTCCAGTTATCAGTTTCCATTTTTAGATATTCTCTTATATTTAGGTACATTTGAAGACTTAAGAAAAAGGGATTCTTTTTTTATTGCACTAAATTCTATGGCTGCTTTCATTCATTATTCAGCTTTAAAGATCATTCTTCATCTGGTGAATCATTTTTATTGTTTCTTACAGTACTAAAATCAAAAGCGAATGAGTACGTGACACTCTAGTCGTATTCAATTGGCATTGAAAAAGTACTAGAATGTATTGACAATTAAACTTTCACCACTGCATCTTCTTTATATAAAATTCTGAAACAATGAACATATATGATTATACAAATTAAAAAATAAGAGAATAGAGTATTCCTTTAAAATAATTATTATAATTTTATAAAATAAAAGTAAAAAATAGATCGTGAATGAGCGGTACAGCATCTGTCGATTATGAATTGGATTCCCGCTCGAGGAAATGAATTAAAGTCATTTTATCCGCCCTAGTTTGGGCAGCGTGTGGGCAACGAAGTGTCTTGTCTTTACCAAGCGCTGCACCAGCAAGACCACTATGAGAAAATCGGACTACGATAGTATGCCTACCATCAGGTTGGGAAAATTCCACACCAAGGTACACAACATATTCTAACAATCCAATCCTTCTCTTAGCTCGATGTACGAAGGTAACGCTTGAAAAAAAGATACTTAACAATCCAACAAGCATCTGGGAGCATTGGGAGCTACCGAACATACAATGGGTAAATGTCGTTACTGGGTGCGGTAAATCCACCTGGGTCAACAGTTTCGTCCCCGATAGTGATATGATAGCAACTACAATACTACTGAGGCAGCTGATCAAGAGTAAGATTACTTTTAAATGGACAAGGGAAGCAAAAATCAAAGTCCGCACGATCGCCTCTGTTCTGGTAAAAAGCGTTGTAAAAAGGCCCGCAAGACTTGTCGTGGATGAGCTATTAATGAACTATTTTGGGGCAACCGCAATAGAGGCCATATTATGAAAGTCCAAGACACTACACTCATCGGGGACATAAACCAACTTAATAAACCTTTTATCAACGGATTAAACCTCTTCCAAATGCACTGTATCAGCCCAAACCTCGTGACCATCAGTCAAGATCTTGCAAAATCTTATAGATGTCCACTGGATGTGACATACTCGCGGAAGTTTATAACGGAATCTACTCAGCCCAACAAACGACTCGCTCCCTAAGAAAGTTGCAATATACGGGTGCTTCCATCCTAATAGATTCCCCCAATACTCTGTAACTGGTCCACCCACAAGCAGAAAAAGCGGACCTTATTAGAAAAGGAAAAGAAAGGGAAGGAACTCCCACATTAACAAATTTCAGGGACTTTCATACGAGTCGGCAGTAATCATCCAAATTAAGCTCATTATTGTCTATATTCTTGTATTATACACGAATATGGACAATGGAGCAGAGAACATTCAAAATAAACCAACCATTTCAAAATTAAATTAAAAGAAATTAAACCAAAACTTTTCTGAAAAATTAGCGCATAACAACTTAAAAAAAAAACGAAGTGTCTCAAAACTAGATCCCCGCGTATGTGGAATACAGCATAAAACTAAAAAAATCTATAAGTAAACGTTAATTTTTACATTATAAGGCACGTAGCGCTTACTAAGTGCCCGATTTCATAGAATTTAATGTAGGGTTGGTCCTCATAGTATAGAGAGTAGATACTGAAATGTCTTGTTTGAAGGTTATTTCTGCTTACTCTGCGATTTGCAGACAAACTAAAGAAAATTCTTATATTTTTTTCAGCTTCATGTTGTATTCCTTACGTATATGTCACAGTAGGCAGAAGGGACCTAGTGTCGAACATTCCGTTGAGTCGCAGATGAAAGCCGCGCTGTGTCTTGTAACCAGAACTGGGAAATTAAAATAATTCTTTCCTTAGAGTGGAAATCGAACCCACAATTTTTTGTTAAGCAAATGTTGACGTCGTTCCGAGCATCCTGTCTTTAACACGCTGTATCTCAGTTTTAGCGACTATCGCGATTCGCGATTTAGTGATTTAGCGATATCATCTATATCGAGAGACTTATGACGGTAACAAGAAAGAAAACATCTCAATGCGCAAATGGTAGAATGAAATGATAATATCTTGTCACTCGTCACATAATATTTGAGTGAAATCGATAAAAATAATCTCATATACTGAATACTATTGAAATTAATGATCCTTTGGAATATATTATATGTTGCAATAAGCTTAATTCAAATAAATACTTAATTTTAGCTCATTTCTACGCCTAAGTAGGCTAAGCTTCACTAAAAAAAAATATCGAAATTTATAAGCCACCACTGTCAACAGTATGTAGCAATGGTTTAGCGCCTGACTGTAAAGCGATTTGCGATCGATCTCTAGGCCTCCTTTCCCTCCTATCTATAGGCAGGATAAAGAGTGAAGTGGGAAACGTTAAACTTCGAGTTTCCAAACCAAAATAACCACTAACACAAATGGTTTCACCGTGATTGTTTGATTTCCTAGGTGCGGATAAAAAAATCGATATATCAGGTTCCCAAAGTTTATACCTACGTATCATTTTTACTTTAATAAATTTCATACAGTCAAAAATATAAGTATCCCACTTAGTCCATACTACACAGCTATGTTGCAACATGTTTTCCGTTCTTGTACTACAATGAAATCCTTATACACTTACATCCACTTTATTCATCATTTGCCGATTTATATAAGCCTAGTTTTTATAACTTTATTCTATACGAATCTTTTCAGCAGAACTGCCTTCCGAGCCGACATTGCCATACAATTTGATGATTCAAAAGTGCTTGGAATGGCCTAATTGAATAAACAATATTTCGATTTTGATTTTTGACTTTACTTCTGTCTCCTTCCTTTAGTATAGCCAGTGGTGTATTTCTTAGCCAGTGGTGTTTGTTAGCCACAACTACCTAAAAACTAGTAAAAAAATAAATTGATAAGGAAACATTTTATTTTGATTTTTAATGTAATACAAATTTAACATACTATACTTGCTTTAATGATTATTATTTAATTTGTAATCTTTTTAATATCTTTTGATAAGACGATGTTAAACATAATTAAGTTAACGTCATCTAATCAAAAGACCATAAAAATCACAAAAAATGTTTTTTACTTAATTATTGTTTGATTTAAAGGCTTTATGAATTACGAATTGACAGTTCTAATCCTAGATAAAGCACGAAATCCCTGATTAAAAGAAAACCGGTCTTATTCATGACTATTTTTGTAATGTTGTTCATGAGAAGGCTGGTCACGATATACTATTTCTATATATTGTTTCCATGGTTCTTTACTATCCAGCTATACGTATAGATTTTGAAGAAAATATGATAAAAATTGTTCCATTCTCAGTCAAAAAGGGATATTGCAAGCTAGAAGAGGAATCTAAATGAAAGTATAAATAGTCCTTACCAGTGCCGGTATTTTTCGTTGGATCTCTCCATCATCATCTCCTCTGTTCTGCAAAATGTATTAGACATTTTAGATAACAAATATTGTTCATTAGTACCCTTCTTGTTACTGTCAAGTAGTACCCTTCTTGTTTACAATTTTTTTGTTACAGTATATTATTATTAGGTGCAGTGATTACGCATTTATACTTTTTAAAATGTTGCGGGTAAGTATAGAAAATAGCTCTTAGCCACTCCATCTTCCACATTCTGCTCATTTTAGAAATTTAGTATGTTGTATACAAGAGCTCAACCAGCCCAAACATTTTGTTTGGCAAAAGTTTTAAAAAGGCCCCGACCAAAAATATCACTAACTTGGCAAAGTGCTTGTATCTCCTGAGCTACTAACTAGTCTGAGGCCAGAAATGATGCAGGCTCACAAACGTATGACTGTTATGGATTCGATCCCCACTCGAAGAAATGAAATATACATCGACCGCCTTGTCGTGCAGGGCAGAGTGGAAGGAACTAGAGGGCGAGGAAGATCTCCCATGCGTTGGACCAACCAAATTAAAGCTGCAGCAGGGGGTCCTTTACATAAGTGTACCAGGCTTTCAGCCAGTAGAGATAAGTGGCGAATATTTGTGAGGCGTATAACATTTGCCCCTAATGTCACTTTGTAATGACCACGACCGCTCTGACAAAAGTGTTACGATAAAGAAGAAGAAGAATATGTATTTATATTTTCATTTCTTCGCTCTGTTGTCGAGGCAAAGCGCGGTCGGAGTGTCTTAACACTAGATTTCCTCTGCCTACCTGAAGCTCATAAAAATATCGATTCATTTACAGCATTGCGTTAAAAAATTACCTTAATATAAAACTACTTAGTTCGAGCACGTCGATCGGATTACAATTTCTTGTCAATTCAGCCATGACGGCTTTAAACTAAACTAATATTTATATAAAGATTAATATATGTAAGAATTTGCCATATATAGAGCGTGTAATACATTTGATTGGATGTAATGGCGGCCAAGTAGGTCATAATATTCTCAAGCTGTATCGGATAAAACATTGAGGTTATCGCTGCTATCGATAGAACTTATCATAATAGAGCCAAGAGTTATAAAATTCATTTTTTTTATCTCCACGTATTTTCCGTATACTTTCTAAGCAAATATTTTTTCCTTACCTTTGGTAATTGAGAGCTCCTTTAGCAACGAGTCACAGGAATAGGTTGTCTACTGAGTATAATATTGATATCGAATCGATAGAGGCTGTACCTAGTGTATAGCAGGGCAGACTGAGGAAATCTTGCATCAAGACAATCTACGCACCGTCCAATTTTCGAGATATTACATGTAGCGGAACTCAGATCGCGCCTTGTGTTCTTCCCAGAACAAGGAAACGAAAATTGTTCTTTCATCCATGTGAGAATCAAGTCCACAAAGCGTTTACAGTCCAACACTGTTCCACTGCACCACGACGGTATAAAAAAATCTGCTTCACGCTGAATCCCGCACACAGCTGTGTAGGCAGAGGGAACCTAGTGTTAAGACACTCCGTTCCCCACGGGGTGTTCCCCCGAGTCCTGGAGGCATGGCGTGTTGAGCGGCGGAACTCAACGCCGCGCTTTGCCTCGACACTAAAGCGAAAAAATGAAAATATAAACTTAACTTAACTTAGCTTCACGCTTTATCCCTTGCGGGGTAGTCAGAGAGAACGGAGCGCCAAACGCTACGGTCTCTACATACCTCTTTCGCCTCGTCCACTGTCATCAACCTCTTCATACATGCCCTTCGGGGGGTCCTCATGCTTTTTACGTGACCTTCCTCCAGTATCTTTGATACTGTGTTTTCGAAGGTCAACCGAGGTCTCCCCCTACCTCTCTTACCGCTCAC